>JAIUND010000163.1:0-106036 GCA_034699125.1 Gisinianus flammeolus | reverse complement strand
TTATTGTGGCAATGGAAGCTATGATTTTCTCGCATTCCAGATCTTTGAGGGCTCTCATTGATGCTCCGTCCAGACCTACAGATAGTAAACCCATAATAATAACAATAACATTCATTTTCAGACTCATTTCCTCCTCCACTAAAAAGTACAATGTGCGCAATAAAAATTAAGATTTTTATAAACTATATTTAGGTGTACATATCGCAACTATGAGATGAGTTTAGAATTTACAAAACAAATCTCACACACACATACGGATAGTTTTTCTTGGGGAAAAGTCGTGAAAGTCAAACAAAAATGGAGAAAGATAAAAATCAAGAAATAAGGAAAGCGAGGCTGAAAAGCTAAAAAAACTGGGGTATCTTCTTTTGAATTTCGTATATACATGTCAGAATTCGGAATTCAGAATTTGTGGCTGCTGTCTTTTGTGCCCAGTATTTTCTCGAGTCTCAGCTGATTTTTTCTATAGTTCATGTATCTGTATTCTGTATTCTGTATATACACACTGAAGCCGTTTTACTTTACTCATATATGTATATATTTACTTATGTATGTACACATTTGAGTGACTCACTTGAGTATTCCTGGCACAATATCATATGATATTTCTTCACGTCCTCCGGACGTATCAGTAGAATTTATGACGTGTAAAAAATATGTACACATACATACACATAATACGATGTAGAATGGATAGCTTGACCTAGTCTCCATTCTACATCATAATCATTTTCATACCCGTTTTCATAGAAGACCAAAGACCGAAGTAAAAGGCAAGACATACTTTTGACTAGACACGGAGATATTTCTCTTTTTGACACGAAAGACAGACAGACAGAGGGAAAGAGAGAGAGACGAAACGTTATGGGACGCAGGTGATACTCTACCGCTCTACGTTAAATTACAAATATCAAACTGGAGAGTACAAAAGTGTAACAGAAACTATATATTTAATATATAATAATATTATATTATCATTATTATCATCGTATAGGACGTGGAGTGAGTTCAACTTCCGCTTTTCTATATGAATTACGTAAATATATCGGTAAAAGGTATAAAATATACGGACATCCAAGATTGATACACAAGTTTTTTTTTTTTCATGAAACATGAGGAATTTTGCAATAAAAGAAACTAATGATAGAGTATATCCGAGTATGTACGGTAGTCGTGTGTGTACTGTGAGTAACTGCAAGTACACTCATGGCACATGTATCTGTATGTGTAGAGACTTGAGATTTTTCTTTCGTGAATTGTAAGAATTGATGAATGCAGCATGGTATTACAGATTATGGATATAAATTGTATTATATGGCCTCCAGTTTTGTAAGGATATCGAGGCACTGAATTTTTTTCCATTCTACTTGCAGCATCCAGTATGTTTGTTCGAGTCCTATCGGTTTTATAGGTTATATGACGAATAATAAGAATACAAATACAAATATGTAAGTGTATAAACTACATACGTATAAGTATGTACGTATATGAAAATGTGCGTAGACAACTTTCTTTTCCTTTACTACACCAGAAACGTGAAGCTAATATGCACTTGAGGACGATCATCAGGAACAAGAACCAAAACAACAGCTTATCATCCGTAAAAACGGAGAAACTATCGTCTCAAATGCTCTGATTAACTTTATATACACACGGTCATTTACTAATCCCGGAAAAGATGAAGGGAAAGTTTTTTCAAAAACTTTCCCTTTTTTCACATTCTGACCGACTAGGTATATGTATTTGTACAGATATATGGCGATGGCGATGAGATGCCGTACATGAATGAATGATTTTCCTTTTACTTTCTTCCCTTGGTTTTTTTCTCAAGCAGAGGGTGCAGCTTGAAGCTTGTGAAGGAAGAGAGTTAAAAAACTGTAAGTTGGATAAATTGACTCACTTTGTATGATTGCTTTTCTTTGGAGAAAGTGAGAGAGAGAGAGAGAGAGAGAAAGGGAGAGAGAAAGGGGGGGGGGGGGGGTGGGGGAAATACCCTCGAATTATGTATAATAATTCTAAGTCTATTACTCGATTACTCCCTGCAGTTTGCTGTTTCCAGTCTGCACAGTCTAGAAACTACCCGGTTAAACGATAATGATGATGATCATCTTCTTTGAGCTTCAAAGGTGGAGCACGGCGGTGAAAAAAAAACCATTTCCCGAGTATGTTTTTTTGTTTTACAAAAAAAAGCAATAATATATATATATTTTTTTTTTACCATATAATCAGTTTTGGTATTTAACATGTAGAAAATAAAATTAGAATTCTATGCATATTTTAATGATTTTAATGTGGTGTATAGTTGAGACTAAAGTATCCTATTTTAATTGAAATCAAACTGTGTGTGTGTGTTCAAAGTGAAGGCAAAAGTTGTTTTTGGACAGTCAATCGCTTGAGTATACTTATCTTATGGTTAGAAATTGGTAATGGGGGAAAAAGAGTGTGTTGTAATGTAATGTGTTATAATTATGTGAGCAGGAAACATGTGGAAGGGAATGTGAAGGATAAAAATGTACATAAAATATTGTGTACATAGTTTGTCTTTTGTTTCTCTTTTGTTCATGGTTCAAGTCTTTCATAAACCCAACCATTTTCTCCTGGGAAAACACTGTCGTTTAATTCATGTGGATTCAATTGAGACGACTGCTCATCGTCATTGTCGGAGACAAGTCGGAATCGAACTCGATCATTGATGGTGTCTCGACTCCCTTTGTAGAATTCAATAGAGTTGGGTCGAAGACGATAGCCGGTGTAGTGATCCGGGCGAGGGATGCTGAAGTCTCGAGTCATTTTCACTTTATCCAGCAGTTGTTGACTCTCATCCAATAGGATTGTCCGATCTTGAATCACACGAGACTGAGTGCAAACACTTGCTCGAATCTTGGATGCAATCGGCTCCGAATCAAAATAAGATGTCATTTCCGCATTTGACAATTTCTCAATCGTCCCCTCAATCCTCACCTTTTTTAAAAAAAATGAATTTGAAACACACACATTCAAATATATAAAAGTAAAAGCACATCACGATTTCCAGCCATTTCATTTTTATTGTACTGCATACAATAAATCGTATTGGGATTATTTTCCTCACCTGTTTGTAACCAAGGTTGTCATCTTTGTCACGGAAAAACCAGACAAATACTAAGCCTCCCCGTGCATCTTCCTCCTATAGTCAATTTGTAACCATCACGTTAAAAAACATTCCACTCATTTTCAATGAATTCTCGTTTATCTGTATTCTTAGGAAGAATTCCTTACAATTTCTTCCGTTTTCCTTGACCGTGAGTCCCAGTACATTTTAAATCCATTCTTGTCAAATCCACGAAGCAAAAGTGTTCGCTGACTTGGACCACCATCCCTGCAAAAAATCATTAATTAATTCTCAACCCTATTTTATTGTTTGTTGGTAAGTATTTTATCAAACAAAAATACAGCCGTAAACGTTTTTCTGTAGTGCGTACGCGTCAAGTATTTTATGCACTGAAAAAAAACTGCACGAGGGAAGAAATAAAATGCACTAGCTATATGCTATGAAGAAACGTGAGGGTAGATCATGAAAGATATTTGGATGAAAAAACCGGTATTTAGTTTAAATGGATTATTATACAGACATCTCCCTTCCATTGAGCTTACAGCACGTGAAACTATTAAGCTTTTACCTACTACTGACACTGAGAATACTTGGAAGAAATAATTATATCATAAATATAATTTATATTTATATGCCATGATGTTCCCAATGCTTTGCGTGTTTGTGTGTGTACAGAAAATCCAATGTAAGGCAAATCCTACACATGTGCAAAGTTTTTATATTTACAGGTATTAAATGGCAATAAACAGTCTTCAGATTGTTGTTGAGAACATTTTGAAATGAGTCTTTTCTATATTATATTTTCTAAAGAGCACTGCCTACTTGTTTTTGTGAATTTAAGATGCAGTTCCATACAATACTGTCCATTCGGATAAAAATGATTATGGACTTTTTTTGGAGTTGACGCAGCGACGATGTGATGTCCTTGGAATTTGGAAGCGAAAAAGCTTTGAACTTGGTTTTGCTTCCAAAATTCCAAGGACATCACATCGTCGCTGCGTCAACTCCAAAAAAGTCAAAAATTATTTTTATATGAATGGACAGTATATAATACATGATACGAATTTTACATCCAAAGAGCAAGAACAAGTTAAAAGGTGTGTGTGAGCTGTTCGAGCTACAAGTTTGATCAATTTTTTTTCCATTCGAGTACATGTCTGCAGTCTGCAGTACATAGATTCTGTCATTAATAACGCTCAGTTTCTAGCTGTTTTTTTTGTGTGTATCACATGTTCCATGTTTTGCATATGCTGAGATTGAGATTGAAGATTGACTCTGCCATGTGGAGTGAGAATATGCATTATCTAACACCTGTATACAACTTTCACATGTATTACACATTTTTCATTTTTATATGACTTGAACATTCTTCTATGCTCACAATACATACTAAATGCTAATAACATTCTCTATAGCTAAAAGTATCTCTCTTCAGATTATACTATCTACTATCACTCCTCCTCTCCGAATGATGCACTTGAATTTATTAATTTATAAATAGCACACACACGTTCATGAGGAGAGAAATCCATTTCTCATTAATCATCTTACTTTCTGACGGTGGCCAAGGTCATTTGCTCGGGGAGAATGTTGTCACGTTGATTTTTGGCATCGTTGAACCAGGATTTGAAGATTTCCATGGGGTCTTTCAAATTCAAATCGATTTCCTCCATGTAAAACTGATAAACAAAAAATTATGATACTCCATATAATGTTTTTTTCTTGAATGTTATATAAGAAGCTGCAGAAGCTCTTATCTAATCAGTCTAATCATAAAACAAAATGATTCAAAACTGTAGTCTCAGCCCAAGACGAAGACGAATATGCAAATGCAAATGCAAATACATATAATTAGAATTGATTTTGAAGAGTAGAATTCTAAATTTTAAATGTTATGGATTCTAGGTGTAGAAATATTCAGTCAAAAAGCAAATGTAAAATAATATAGTGATAAGAAATATACAAAAAAAATTCCATTACCTTGTCAATAGTGATGGACATGATGCTGGAGATTATGTTGGTCTTCGGAAGGAATCCCGACGGACGACGATCAATAGGGGAAGAAAGGCTGTTGTTCTTCCTAAACTCTCTCTGTGGTCTAAACGAGTATATAGATGACTACTATTGTCGGCTTCCCGTCTGAAAGTGAAACCTCTGTAGCACTGAGCAATGTAATAAGTGTGTGTGTGTAAGAGGAAAAGCGTGTGGGGGAAGTAGAAGTTGTCGAGTCTCTAGAGTCTAGAGTCTCTACATCTGTGTAGTTCTGTAGATGGTACGATATATCTATATGTAGTTGGTATAATACAGTAAGAAAAAAGTGACTGCAGGGACTCATGTGCGTTTTCACATGTTTTTCATAGCATGGGAGGATGATCAAATACAAATACACAGAATGCACAAATAAATATACGCTAGAGTTGTTAAAAACACTTCTGCGTCAACGTGCACAGTGTGCACACGTACACTCAAGGGAAGGTTTACAATGCCTTTTTAATAGGTTAATAAGAGATTCAAAAACATTTTCAGTTACTCAGAGGATTCCATAAGCGAAGTAATGTTTAGTGTACAAAGACTCTGAAACTCTGAAATTGTGATATGGAAAAGGAAAAGGAGATTTAACAGATTGTGGATTTTATAAATTCAAATAAGATTATAAAATCAAGAGTCAAACGTGAAAGGATTTGACTGTATAGATCGGTTGGGATGAGTTGATATGTGAATTGTGTGTCTGTAGTCTGTATTCTGTATCTGTATAGTGGCATTACATAAGTAAAGAGTAAAGGAAAAACTGTGCATAATGCATACAATTGTGAATTGACAAGAGTTACGTAAGTTCTTTCTACGGAGAATGTTGTAAGACACTCGTTTGGACTTTTTTTATTTCTTGTTTTTTTTTCAACTCTAAACCGGAATAACACATCATTGGAATTGTACAATTTACTCGGTTGGATTTATTTTTATGTATATGCATAATAATATATATTCCTGCTTCTTTTTTGTTGTCTCTTCTTAGCATTTCCAAATTTCAACTTTTGGAAATTTCAACTTCTTATACAATGTAGAAGAGTCGAAACATCCTTCAACATGGAAATTAGAATAACATATTATAACATGTATAGTTTGTTTAACTCATCGCTTTCTGAATGCTTTTTAAACGTAATTATTTGAAAAAATTAGCCAAGGTTTTATGAATCAAAGACGAAAAAACTATTTTAAGTTAAAAATTTCAACTCATTTTAGTCAGTAGGCTTTTGCCTGTGAAAACGGGATTATGATTATGCTGGTATTTTATCAAATGCTCAAGACCAAGACTAATGTTATTGCACTGATAATGAAACAACTTTTTTTACTCACGTTACTGTTTATAGTCGTTTACAAACAAGCCAGACCATAACCAGCTTGAGACTCATGTTGAAAAAAAACTTGAAATGCCATGAACTACACAAATAGACTTCTGTGAAAATGTCATCAGGTATTTTTTTACAATTTGTCATGACATGTAGCTCTTGGAGTCCAGGACCTGGACCATCCTGTCAGTTGAATTAATCATCCTTAATGAAATTTGGTTTTTTTTTACAATAAATAATGATCCCTCAAAACTATCACTTGAACGATTAAGAATTTTAGCTCGGATGATGATGTTACGTCTAGGCGTGGCATTGTATAATGGATTATTGTTGTTGCGAATGTTTTCATCGCAAAGTTGTAGTATAATCCTTCCATGTAAACTGGAATGCTGCATATTTTGTCGGCAATTAAATTATGAAATTCGTATGGTAAAAAACTACAGGGACTATGTATTCTATTCAAACTATGGATGCCTTTTATAATCTAATACCTATAGCTTCAATAACTTCGATCGACAGGAGGGAAAATGAGTTATGCAAGGAAGTTATTGCAATAGATAATTTGTCCTTTGTGATGTTTACGTTCCTTGATTTTTATAACGGCCTTTGTGACTTATCTTAAATTCAAATAATTAAAATTCATCGTCTGCATTTATAAATGTACAAACATGTTTTCCTATTCAAATCTCACACAATGTTTCGACAATGATTAAACTTTTCAGTTAGAAACAAATGCCTGAAAAAGATTATTTATATATTTTGTGCATTTTGGACACAATAAAATCCTGGTATAAATGCAAATAGTTAAAACTTGAATAATAAATATTAATAAATAATAAATAATAATTAGATAAATTGTTTCTGTATACTAAATATAATAATACTTTACATTATAAGTAGTAGTGGAGTCTATACATGATGATACAGTCATTAAAGAATTTTACAAATCACAGTGTAAATAATATTCAATTCGATTACTTCAATAAGCTGCTCTACAATGCTATACTGCTAGCATTGTCCAAGTAGTTCCATATAACAATAATTGTTTTAAAATGCCTTCCATGCGGTGTAAGGATTTTAAATCACCGAACTGTTTCGTTTGCAGCATTGTGACGGAGGAACAGACCAGTCATACACATAAGATGGTCGTCTCTGGAATTCTTTAGTACACAATTTTTGATGGGTAACCAAATTTTTGTAGCGCTCCATCATTTCTGCTTGAGTTAATTTATGTTGAACGAGGTAATTATTGTTACATCCTCTACTTTCAAACTCGGTGTCAAACCGAACGTCATGTCTGTAAATAAGCAAAAACAAAGTTATTTTTATTGACATACTTATAAGTAAGTTATAACGTATTACGTACATATTAAAAAACAATGCTTACACAAGAATATGAAAAACGACAATATCTTTTTTTTTTTTTTTACAAAATACTTACCGTTTCTCAGGAGATATAACGGAAAGCCAAGAGCCCACACTCACGTCTTCATTTGTATAGCCATTTAGGAAATCCCGATTTTTGATGATAAATTCTGCACAACCTCGGCCTGCATGAGGATAACAAAAATACCAATTTAAAACTTTTGTTGGGGATTATTTAAAATAATCAGTTAGATAGTTTGCAACATTTTTTATTGACAACAAAAATAAATGACTTACTAATGATGTAACCACCTCCCAGTGCATAAGGTACATACAAATCACAAAGATTGTAGTCAGTTTCCTTCCATTTCCCTTTCTTTTTGACTCGAGCTCTTCCATCAAAAAATCCCCAATAAAAACATTTGTGCCTATGAGCTGGATCCACACGATTTTTCACACTATCCTGCCGTTCCTCCAGTTCATGAGCAATGGCATCAATACGAGCAAAAGAGTCGTCGTCCACTTTCAGGATATAATTTGATGGCATGGAAGTACTAAGGGACGTTAGAGCTTGAGTCACTTTCAAAGTTAAATTTAAAAACGAATCGTGCATAGGAAGGATGAGCAAATCATTTTGGACTGTTTGTTCTTGATTAAGTCTTCTCATAATGTCAGGAGATAATCCTTCAGAACCTATCGCAAATACATGACGAACTTTGGCTTCTGATGGACTCAACCTTTATATTGGCATATAAAAAAAACAATTAAATTATAGTATACAAGTCCAAAACATATCATGTGTTGTGCCTAATACATTGAAAAATTTAAAATCTTAAAGCACTGTAAAATGTAAGTATGTACAGCCATTTTTATTTATTTGTTATTTATTCTTACCTTAACCAACTTGACCTCAATGTATCTCGCAAATCAAAATTTCCTGGAGCAGACAGAATAAGAGTAATTAAAAGGATGTACGTTTCATGGGGAGAATGAAAAGAAATTACATCTTGTTCCAAAAGATCCTTCTCAACTTGTTTCTCCACTTCTAATTGATGGAATAGTGTCAACCATGAGCCGACGGAAAAGCCACCCACAAAACATAAGAATGAACTGATAGGTAGTCTTCCACGAGTAAGAAACATATCTGCGAAAAACATTTCTTTATAGCAATTGAGTCCAATCCAACTGATGGCCACACAGAGAGGTTATGCAGCTTATTCAGCAGCAGACTTCCTGTGTATATTTAATAGTTAAAAAATTAACACCAATAATGACATGACCACAACTTTACGAAAGGAATCCTTTCAAAGGAGTTTATTCAAATAAATTATATTCTCAACAAAGTTCTTACCAAATAATTATAGTCAATTTCCAAAAACATATCCGCTCATCTTCTTCAACTCCCAAATAATGTGCTCCAACTTTAATAATGTCCTTACTTAATTGTATTTTTATAATAATTCCAACATTAAAAATGAAATAGTTAAATGTTCCGTTTCAACACCTTCAATTTGATGACAAATATGAAATAACAGTTCCTTCACTTTTAAAACACTAGTGTGATATCCAAACTGACACAATCAGCTTTCAGATCCAAACCGACATTAAATACAAGTGTACTAAATAATTGTAATTACTATTAAACTGTGAACTGGCAATTAACTAAAATCATTTTAGTACTAAAATGACAAGAAAAAACAAAAAACAGAATGATTTCAATGGAATTCGAATTTAGTGCAAAACGTGCTTCGGCCAAGTGGAATCTTGTAGAGACTCAAATCAAGTACCAAGTTGAAACTTGCAACACATCTCAAGTAAATACAAGAATTTTGGCATATTGAAAAATGTGGAATAAAAAACTTACTCTTGGAAATAAACTTGAACGTATTTCCCGAATCGGGATGAATTGTCATTTTTAATTGTTTTGGCATTACCAAATGACTCGAGTAATGGTCCAGCTTCCAGGATTTGTTCGGTGATTAAATTTGAGCTGGATTTATTCACCAGGGCCAAATACCTGTCAAATTCATTCAATATATATATAATAATTTTCACACACTCTACATGTAAAACAATTGAATAAAGCATCTGCATTTATTTATCTATATATGATGAGATTATCAAAACCAACAAGTTTGACATTGCGACGTTTCGTATCTAATTTCAATCATCAATGCGATTTTCACTGATAATTTATCAGTAATCTGATAAGGTTGCGTTTAAAATGCATATTCACAATAAACAAATGAATATTCTCAAATGACAACTCACAGACACAGACAGTGAAAACAAATAAAAGGAAAAATTATGCAAATAATGTGCAAATGTTTCATGTGTTTATACGTTAAAATATAGATATACTCGTTGAGCATTTTCCCTCAACTCAAAAACTGGTTTCAAGACGAAGCAACTTTTGATTCTCAAATCTCAACCGCACAGCACCAGCACACATGCATCATTATTAAAAATAAAATATAGTTTTTACATTCCACTCCAAATAGTTGTTGGTTTTGTCAATTTACACACACACATATAAAACCATCATAAAAAAATATTCTAGAATAAACAAACGATCGAGATCTCTCGTGCGTGTGTTTGCGTTTAAATCAAATAAAAAGTACATTATAAAATATGATAAACATTTCTGTATTCAATAGCTGTGAAAGTCAATCTTTTCCTATTGAGTATTGACGTCTCATTTTAAATAAAATTATGAGAAAGGATTTGGAAAAAAAAAAAAATACTTGGGTGACAAAATGTTTGGAGCCAATTACAAAAGCAATGCGCTTGCATAAATTGAGCCAGTTTCGTATAGCGTCACTACTTTTTCAGACTTTTTCACGTGTTCCAAATGATGGATTCTTCTATTATTATTGTACAGGTCACTGTCACTGTACAATAATAATGTGCAATAAATTCAATGACATGAATTACAATCTGGTTCAATTTCTGTATCTACGGAAGTATGTATGTATGTACATGTTCATACGGAATAAGTAATGACCAGAATGGAGTAAACAATTTATGCATGGCTTTTTGTAATGTATGGAATTTTCCGATTACCTATTGAATGGAATTGAATTGAATTTAACAGGGTCCAAATTATCCTAAAGCATAAAGCATCATATATCCAATGTGCTTTTAATAAAAGTTCTTCTGATCTGTAAATCTCTACCACACAGATATTATTTCGTATCCAAATACGCATGTACAATCTGGTTAGACAAACGATAGTATAAGAAAGGTGAGCAACTTTTTGTTGTCAAGATCAAGATGAGAGGAAAAGAACGAAGGAAGAGGAAAAAAGCACAAGATTATTTTTTTGCTATACATGGTAATTTATTAAACTGCTCAGTAAAGACTTTGAAGTGTCCATGCTCACGTACATCTGTATTCTGTATATTTACAATTCAAGGCAGAACAAAAGATTGCCAGTCTGTGGTTAGTTCATCTTTTGGTGTGAGTTTGAACACGTTAAATCCTCCTCTCCAGATTATTCATAAATAATATAGCTTGTGTTTTAAATTATTATAATATAATATCGAATCATCATGAAGGGAATCATGAGAGTTTGTACTGCTTTTGTACTGTGTCTCTTTGTCAGTGCTCAGGATCCCTTGGAAAATGTAAGAAAATTATTCCCTCCATTTAATTTCATCATAGAATTCTTATACATATTGGAGAACATAAAGAAGCATGCATGTGGAATCAAAGCTTTTTCTATATACAATGTAAAATTTACAGGAAATAAAGGAAGAAGCAAATCCTCTGGATACTTGGGAAGGTAAATGGAAGAATATTTATAATCATGATTTTTTTAAATCCCCGTTTCGTGTAAGTATAGAAATCAACTAAATTCATAATAATACCTATCGTATAACTTGATTGTGATTTGTGATTTCAGCTCCGGATGAAATGAAAAAGAATTATCCGTAAGTCAACACATTTTTGATTTGAGCATTTGTGCCCAACTTTTTTTGCACATAGGTAATTTACAGATGTACACATTTAACAATATAGACATGTCATGTGATTTTTCATGGGATTGTTCACAGATATTACATGGCTGGTTTCGATGAGGATTTGAGACCAGTGTGGGTCAATGAATTTGTAAGTTGACCAGTTGTTTATTCATTCGAAAATTTACATATCACTACCAAATACTATAAAAACGTTTGTTCTTGTTCATTGCTCGGGGTTTTCTTTTTTGTCAAGTTTTCATACTTTAAATATTGTTTTAAAACATTTTCAGGGGTTAGTTCCAACTCCAACTCGGATTCCAGTTACTGGAAACTATCGGCGGATGTTGATTTTTCTTTATTTGCCTATAAGAAATGAAATTCTAGAAAAGTGTGTTTGATATTATTATACTAAAACTGAAGCAGGTAATGTTGAAATTTTGTACAGGAAATGGAATGTTCGAAAGTTAGTCGAAGAAGGACAAACCGATGTCTTTGATATGTACGCCGACCAATTTTTCCACAGAGTCCAAAAGAGTTTGTCTATTAAAAGCACCAAAGAAAATCCTGTCACCAGTTGGGTGTACATATTCGATATGGAGGACTTCAGCCTTGTCCAACTTGCATCCGTGGGAAGTAAGTTCAAGTTATGACTTCATTTCAATTATTCAATTCCATCAAGGTCTTTTTTAAAACAAGTTCTCAAATATCGTATGTACTTTTACACTTAATTTTTTCCTCCACAGCCATCAGTTACACTTTAAAATTGGCAAGGAAGGTAGAAGCAGCAGCAAGGAACATGGAATATGGATTTATTATCAACAGTAAGTATACATTATATAAAATTACATTACATTTGAATTTTGAAAACTTGAAAACTCTCACATTCTCACTGATTGGGTTAAACTTTATTTATACATATTTTACTTATGTATCTTGTTTGGAATTTCAGTGAATTTCTTGGCTGAGCAACTCATCCGGACTTTACGACCTGTTTTGGGGACGACCCTTGACCGAACAGAGATTTCAGGCACCAACAAAGCCCGATGGTTCCCATATTTACAAAAGAAAATCCCAAAGGTTTTAAATATACAGATACTTATAATAGCTATTAGAATTTCAAAGGTAATTTGTAATTTCATTTAACTCTGAATTTTTTTTCTATAAATCCCTATATAGGATCAATTGCCAGACTGGTATGGAGGCCTTAAAAACATCACTTACACACCTTATGCTCTTTACGGTTAAACGTTCCCCCCCCCCATCTTGGCTGTCTACTATATACACAAAATCATTTAGGTTTCGTCTGTAAGTATACGAATATACATCATGATGTGTAGAATCCTTTGTTGTTATTGTTGTTTTTTTCAGTATTAATTTGCCTAATTTACGCAGATACTAGATACTAATATAATTTACTTTGTACGTAGTAGGTACAGATATATTTTACTTTACTCAAATTATACTAAGACTATATTATTAATATTTCATTATTCATTCAAATCTGATAATATCTCTGTTTTGTATGTAGACTTGAGCACTGAAGATATAGAGTGAAAAAGTAATACATACGCACCACGCGAGCACAAAGAACTTTTTCCATTTCATTCTTGCGTCTTTAATATAATAATGTTATAAAAATTGCTCTCCACTTTTAAGTCACGACATGATATATAATATTTGTATCTGTAATTCAGGGAAGAAATAACTAGAATATGTACTCAGTTTTTTTGCTATTCCTTCTTGTAAGTGTGTATTTTCTAACAAGGGTATAATAAAGTAGCTACAACAAAGACATTGAAACTGCGTACAATTTTTTTTTAAAAGCATTCGAAAGTGTTATTAATTATGTAATTGTCTCACAAAACAACTTACATAAAACCGGTCAAAGAGTCATCTGAGAAAAGAAAAGTAATTTCAGATTTTGTTTTATATGAGAAATCGTTTGATTTTGATTTTGATTCAAAGAGGATTTCTGGTTGCAAACATTATCTGTATATGTATATATATACCTATATTCACAAAAGAATGCTTGAAATCAACTGGAAAGCACTGGTGAACTGATGAGTAATGTATGATGATGGGGAAAAAACGAAAGATTGTGGATTTGTCTATTGTAAAATGTTTTATTTTCTCTATAAATAATATATATAATATATATCTATATTCTTGTATAAATTATTACGTATAATATTCTAGCACAACCCAATATTTAAGTATTTGGCATCAGACGTATGTGTGTATGTGTATAAGAAATTACATTAAGTATAGTATACCGCCTCTTTAAATTAAGTTATTGTACATACATATAATATAAACATGTTAAGCATTATGCAATAACAATATAATAATAACACGCATTAAGTATATCTTGTGGGATTCATCTGAACATATTAAGTGAAAAAGATGAAATGATTAATGAGGATTGTTTTTTTTTGCTTAAATGTTGTATATAATTTTAATTTTTAAGTTATATACGTATAAGGATTTTTTATTCCTGGAGGCCGTCAATCTCAGTTCTTTTTTAATTGCACTAAAATTCTATATTTGTATCTCTATTCCAAATTAGAGTTATTCACACTACCTACTAAAATCCCTTTCTTTGCTTAGATTTTTATTGTGAACTGTGACATGTGACAAGAGATAAATGTGACAAGAGATTCAATATTCAATGCTTATTTGCTTTTTTACACAGAAGTTCTGTGTAAGAATTCTGAATTCTTCGTCATAAATCACCTGTCATAAGTTTTTTTGTATAAGACACGGCATGCTGGATTTCTAAATTAGCATAATTGCAATTGAAAATTACAAGGGATGAGCCTGGCAGATCACCTTGAGATTTTTGCAAGATTCGCAAGAAAAAAACGATGAGTAATTTCCGTTTTTTTCGTGGTGTAATTAGTTTCTCTTTAAAGGTGTGGGAGGCAGTGCAAATGTATTTTTTTTAGAGGTAATATCGTCTGTAAATGGGGACGTTTTTTGAGACTATATATATAAATAAATACTTTATTTTTAACAAAAAAATGACTTTGAGCAGTATAAATTCTGGCAACATTTCTTTGTTTCTTTTGTTTTAACGTCATGTATATATAAATTAAATTGGGTTTGATTGACATACATATATATGCAATAACTTAAATATTTTACTCATCGTGGATGATTGTGTGGAAACGGTGATGTTTGCTTAGTTTCGTTTACTTGCTATCGACCGAATGTCGGACATGTCATCCATCCCATTATCATCCAGTACAGGTGAGAATAGATCATCAAGGAATTGATCCACGTCACTCGCCTGACTTGGAACTCGTACTCGACGAACGTGGGAAGCTAAACTAGGAGCTTCGGATGTGTCGGACAATGCAGAGGATTTGACACCATCTGAAGATTTCTCAATATAATGCCGTGAACTATAACTTCCAGCAATTGAGGATTTTTTACTTGCAGCTGAGCTGGCTTTAATAAAACGTGGTGGGCCCGAACGTTTATTCTTAATTTTTTCCACTTCATAAAAATCTTCTTCCTCCTCTTCAATTTGTTGTTGACTCGACGGCCCTGCTTCTGATGGAGGGAAGCTATATGAAAAAAAAACCCCCCAAAATTATTAATGGAGTCACTCGCTTTCATTTTTTTAAGTAAATAATGTCATTATTTCAATATAAAAAAATAGTATATGATTTTTTACCTAGCAAGAATTTCTCTGCGTGGTGAGTCTTTAATATCTGGTCGGATTTCATAATCATCGAATACGAGATTATCAATACTCAGATTATTGTATCTCTCATTCAATTTAGATGAGCTCAAATAACTTTTCATACTCAATAGATTCTCTAGACTTCTTGTACTTTTCATCTCTGTGTGTCTCTTCACAGGCTCCGGTTGAGGTGGTTGCGGCGGTGGATTTTGAGGTCGTGACCTCACCTGAAAAAAATTAATACAATTAATTTAATGAGTTTTTGTTTAGAAAATTTACAAATATTGTCATCATATTGAAGACTTGTGGACTTACTTGTAAATGATTTCTAAATGATTGGAAGATTGGACTTTTGGCATCTTCATCCTGAAATCAATGAAACAAATAAGAGTTTTTATAAACTGATCAATGATCACAAATTATTTTCCAGTGATTTTTTTCAGTTTCCCATGCAGTGAAATGTTTGTCTGGTTTGTCAAATTTGTTTACCTCCAGATACGAGAAATAGTCGTGAAGGAATCCTCCAGAGTACATTTCATCGACGCGACCATCCCAAACGACATCTAAACCCCATCCGATTCCAAGTCCTGGAGAACCAGGATTTAAACTACTCGTTCCACCCGAATAGCCATCCCAAACCCAACCACCAACTTCTGAACAAGTCTCCCAACTTCCAACTCCCCCCACTATATAAAACAGACCACTTTTTAATTAGTTTTATTATAAGCACACTTCATGATTGGTATAGTGTTTGTGGAAATCGCGATCAGTAATCTATTAATTATCTATTAAATTGTAAAAAGATTTATATGATGCGGTGAATTGACATTTGAAATTTGAAACTGACCATTAACATCTCCCAACTGTGGTAAATTGACGTTAAAACAGGAGTCGCATTTCATTCTCAAACATTTTCCTTCAAGATAGCAAGTTGAATTCAGTCGAGCCGTATTCAATCGACAATCTTTTAATTTGGAGAGGAGTTGATTGGACAGTGGACTATCCAATTTGGAAATGAAATTGAAAATGTAATTATAAAATTGATCACTTGGAGGGAAGGCGGATAAACAATTCCCAAGGAGTTGAAGGATTTTATCACGCTAAATATGGAATAAATATAAAATATATTGATTATAGCATTTATATATAACCTTTTGACATTTACGCTCTTCACAATGAATTATTTTTAGAATATAAATATCATCTAGATATACGTATTTCATATTCCTAGTAGCTATCAAAATGTACTATAATTCCACCTACTTGAACTCGATCCTGAGTAAAACTTTGATTCATCAATTGAATAAGGATTTCATCTCGAAGACTTTGATGTTGAAGGCATTTCTTTATTATGTAATTTTGAATTAATTGATCCCGATCTTCATTCGTATTCGATTCATTCATATACCTTTATATATAAAAAAAATATGCAATCAATATCTTTCTTATAAAAAATCTCAGGATTACATATTTTTGATTCTTGTACCTTAAAATGAGTTTAAACATGGATAGAGATTCATCGACAGGGGAGTCTTTAAGGAATGGGACGGAAATGGGTTCTCTTCGATGACCCAACGGAGCGAGGAATTTCGGTTCCGTATGATCAATTTTCTTGGGTTGTGGTTTCTTATTAATTGATGTATTGATGTTGGCGTGAGACACTTTGATTACATTATTTTCTTTGGGTTGTCTCGGAGCATCTGCCAAAATAATAATATTTCATATACACCATACATATAAATCAATTAATTAAATTCCCTATAAATAATATGCTTAAGAAACCTTTTGTAACTATACTTAATGAAATTCTGAATTCACGTTCATACCTGCGAGACGATGAAGACTAAAAGCAAGTTGAGCAGGGATTTCCAAATGACCGACAGCCCCACTGGTCAACACTCGATGTCTCGTTTCCACAGCTCTGACTTTATCTTCCTTGATGACACGGAATCTTCTTCGTCCTTTCACACCTCGCCAATATTTTTGAAGGACGACCGTCGCCGTTTTAAGTCTATTATATTCTCCTCTAGCAACCAACATCCGAGAGAAACTCTGAATGAGAACAATCGCACGGATGTTCATCTTGAATCTTTTCCGAGCCAAAAATCCTCGGACATTTGATTGAATGGTGATGGCAGATGCATTATGGATTTGATTCCTCTTGATTTCTAATTCCTCTTCCAACGAAGTCCGTATAAATACTTTGTGAGTTCCAAATTGGAAATTTTTATTAGAAAATTGAGAGAGGATCTCTCGAGTCATGTCCATGTCATTTGCATGATAATTTGATTTGAGGAGACATTTATACGTGACCACGAATTGATGGTACGTGAGTCTGTAGGGATAGCCATGTTTTCGTATCCGAATCGTCTCCAACACTCCCGTGTACTTTAATTGCTGCTCCACCAACGTCACATCAAATACTTCTGCCATTTTCTTCCCATTTGGTTTGATACAACGGACGAACCAGGGGTAGCATTTCCCCATCGAGTCCAACAGATTCCCCAAAGAGTCACTAAATCGTGCTGAAACTGTCGGTGCTCGAGGTTTCATGGTGATGAATCGATTCTTCAAATTTGTATTCCTCGCCGTTGTATTACTTTTGAACATTCGCGAGATTATCTATATTATGTCAAGGAATATAATTAATTACACCATCGAATTTGATTCGTTTTTTTTTATTAATTTTTTGTTCAAGTTTAAATTGTAATTGACCTAGTTGTATTTGATAATGGAACAAACCTGTGAGGAACTCGATGATAAAAGTTGCATCACATCCGCTCGGAGAGTATCTCGATTTTTCTCAAGGAATCCATCCACATTGTAAAAAACAGAGCCCGCATAATGTTTCACCCCGAATTCATTACAACCGATCCGTGGTCTCAAATAATATTCGTGAAGTGCATGATTGTAATGAGATTTCTCCAAAAAACTTACATCCTAAATAAAATACACGCAAAAGGAATTTAGATATATAGTAATTATAGTAATTAGAATCCAAATATTCGGAGTGAAAGTTAAATTTACATCTATATATTTTTATTAAACTTACAGTCCCCTTGGGGAAATTTGATTCATCGTCTAGTAAATGTAGGATCCCGACTGGTTTCTTGCCGAGTAAACTGAGAACAGAAGAATTGTCATCGTACATGATAAATTCCCATTCAATCTTCTCTTTGGCGTACTCCATTTGCTCCAATTTAAACAAGTGACGATTCAAATGATGTTGAAGTGTCTCATTGGCATAATTAATACAGAGTTGCTCAAAACTGTTATTCTCCTTTAAATACATAATTCATTAATTAGACTTAGAATTAAGCTAATCTTTTTTTTTTGACATGTGTGATGTCATTTTGAAACGTGTTTCATGTTTTGTTTTTTTTTCTAATTTATTACCTGGAAATCTTCAAATCCAAAAATATCTAGGATACAAATTCTTTCTGGAGTTTCTCGTTGATTAAAGACGATACGATTGACACGAGCGACTAACCAAGTGAATAGATTTGAGTACAAAACTTTGGCTATTGCATCTCGATTGTCCAGGGATTGGTCTATTGACAATGGTGTGATGACTCGTTCCCCTCGAGCTTCCTACAATTTCCCCAGGAAATCATATTATTATTATGTTAAACGTTAAGTTTAATGCACTAATTACTAATTAGTTTTGTTTAAGTGTTTTTTTTTTGTATTCCTACCGTCGTTTTGAACATGAGAGCGCGTCGAATCCCATCCGGATTCAAATGAAGTAAATGACCTGTCCATTGGATTTCCGCATCTGACCCGATTTCAACACCTTCCACGCCATGTTTCATGGTCTTACGATGAAAATAAATGTTACCCAAATGTAACACTGAAAGACACAAATAATTTATTATGTAGGTATATTTACAAATTAAGCCAATCATTAGGGGAAATGTTTGGATTTGGTAAATAATATATACCTGCAGCCAGAATACGGAGAACTGCATCGATTTCATCAGAACTCAATCCAAGTATCTCCATTGAGCCTAAAAGTCCACTGAAATCTCGGAAATCTTCTTTTCCAGTGATGCTTGTTGCTCCACCCTGATTCAAATAGAAATATTTCTCAGCACTTCCGAGTCCATATTTTTCTTTCAAATCCTTCCCCAAACCCCGAAGCATCTCATAAAACACATGATAATTCCGTTCGCCTCCATTTTGAGTTACAATCCGAGATTTCTCAAGTAAATATTCATTTATTTTGGCTCCTGTGATTTTCCCACTATTTATATCAAAATTATCATCAAATTCAAATCATTTAGTTGTTTTTTCGTTGCATCACGATCATTTTGATTTTGAACTTGAAAATATTTGCTTGGCAATTGATATTGAAATATGGAGGAATAAAAAACTAAAAAACTTACTCTTGGAAATAAACTTGAACGTATTTCCCGAATCGGGATGAATTGTCATTTTTAATTGTTTTGGCATTACCAAATGACTCGAGTAATGGTCCAGCTTCCAGGATTTGTTCGGTGATTAAATTTGAGCTGGATTTATTCACCAGGGCCAAATACCTGTCAAATTCATTCAATATATATATAATAATTTTCACACACTCTACATGTAAAACAATTGAATAAAGCATCTGCATTTATTTATCTATATATGATGAGATTATCAAAACCAACAAGTTTGACATTGCGACGTTTCGTATCTAATTTCAATCATCAATGCGATTTTCACTGATAATTTATCAGTAATCTGATAAGGTTGCGTTTAAAATGCATATTCACAATAAACAAATGAATATTCTCAAATGACAACTCACAGACACAGACAGTGAAAACAAATAAAAGGAAAAATTATGCAAATAATGTGCAAATGTTTCATGTGTTTATACGTTAAAATATAGATATACTCGTTGAGCATTTTCCCTCAACTCAAAAACTGGTTTCAAGACGAAGCAACTTTTGATTCTCAAATCTCAACCGCACAGCACCAGCACACATGCATCATTATTAAAAATAAAATATAGTTTTTACATTCCACTCCAAATAGTTGTTGGTTTTGTCAATTTACACACACACATATAAAACCATCATAAAAAAATATTCTAGAATAAACAAACGAGATCTCTCGTGTGTGTGTGTGTGTTTGCATTTGTAAATCAAATCAAAAGTATATATCTTATAAAAAATGATAAACATGTGGCTTTGATTCCTCTATTGAAAATCTTTTTATTTGTTTATTGAGGATTGACGTCTTCTTAGTTCTTACCCCACGACAAGTTTGGCTGCCTCCGTTTTTCCACTCCCGCTTTCGCCACTAATTACAACAACTTGTGGCTCTTTATCTTTCACCATTCGGCTGTAGGCAGATGAGCCGATTGCGAACAAATGACTATACACAATTATAATAAAATAAAAACCTACTATAAGTAACATTGTTTGAATTCGAACTCTTTTTCAATACAATTATATGGGAAAGGATTTGCAAACACAAACACAAAAATATACGTACGGTGACAATGTGGAGCCGATGACTTTCCCCTCGTAACGTTTTACATATGGCAATCCATAAATATCAAACATTTTGTACGGGTTCACCGCAAGCAGAATGGAACCAATGTACGTCTATAGAATTTTTACAAAAACAAGATCATTAAAATAATCTTGAGTTAAATTTAATCCACTAGAATTTCCATTAAAGTGTCTGTAAATCTTCCAATTAATTGATGACTTTATCGTTAGTTTTTACGCGCTTACATAAATTGAGCCAGTTTCATAGCGTCGCTTCACATTCCAAAGGATGGATTCTTCCGACAGGTCACTGTGTACACAATAATAATAATAATTGCGGGTAAAACTTTAACTGTTAACTGGAATATAAAAACAAAAACTGGATAGCTTGACTATATGAATATATAGAATTGAAAATCAAACCTCAATTGAACCATGTCATCCACCGTCCCGTCAAAATATCTTCTTTTGACATTACTGCTCCCTCCCACTTCCACAGTATGCTGTATACGAAAATACAAATAATAAATGTAAAAAAGAAAAAATGAACACTGAACACATTTTTTCTACAAAAATATTTTGTATACTCGTTTAATTGTTCCACTCGAATAATGTGTGTAAATTTAATTACAATATTGCCAGGTTTTTTCTTGTCTCCATTGACTTCTCCATTTTCGGAATCTTCAACAGTTTCAATAGTGACAACTCCACCTTGCCGATGAAATTCTGTCACCACACCCGGAACCGAATAACCCAAACCAGGAGGCTCAAACCAGACTTTCTCACCCTTATTTTTTTATATATGGAAGAAATAAAAAAAATTCACATCATAAAATCACAAAAATGAATCCCACACAATTTAACACACACACACACACACATTTACACTTTACACTCAACACTTTCAAATTCTAAAATACATTTTTGTATATGTATATTTAATACACAAATCTTTATACTCTCACTCTGCGCATTCAATATATACAATTATTCAATTGAATTGTTCCAAATTAGAAATATACGAATGAAGAAACACCCAATCGGAATTAATAATAAAAAAAATTACCTGTGAAAATTCACCCATGTTGACGTGTAAAAATATTGAAATATTGATGAATTATTTTTCTGTATGGATATTCTAATTCAATTTCTTATCCCCTTTGCTTTATCCTCTGATTCTTACAGTCGAGGAGAACAAGTGACGGAGGTGATAGAATATAGAGGAAGACAACACACTAGCACTACAACTACACAACACATTTACATTTACACACAGAAAATGTTAACTTGTCAAAAGTACCAAGTACATACGATAAACTTTGCCTCAAGCCAATAGAATTCCATTCGAGGTCAAAATATATATAAAAACCTCACAAGAAACTCTCTGGTATATATGAAAACCTCCAACTCTCTACCATATCTGTATAACATAATAATAATATACGCACCTGCATTTTTCCTTCAATCTCTTATACCTGAGTTGTGTTCTCAATTGTTGCCTACCTTCTTCTCCTCTTCTTCTCTCTATATAGTCAATCTCGGTCTCTGTCTCTGTACTCTGTTGCTGTTTCTATTTACCATTTTACCATATGCATATACACAAATCAGAAATACACAGATACATATATTATATATTATATACAGATACATTATCATCCCCCATTCACGTATACACTCACATTCGCAGAGGATTTAAACATTTTACACACTAGAAAAACTCGAGACAGAGACCGGTATCTTGGTAATAATACGTGTATAGTCATAGTCATAGTTCATAGTCAAAACCCTTCTATATATGTATGTATGTATATAAATAATGTGTCGCTATACATGTAGGTAAGATGTTTTTTTTTTGCTGCTCGGATGAGAAAGTTATAATATAAATCTGTACTTTATACAGTAAGAGAGCCTCAAACACCTCAAGCCTCAAACTACATATGTATGTACAGATAAACCGACGTATATATGATATATCTTTTAATACTTATTGCTTATAGTAAAATATATATATATTGTACACTCATATTTTCTACACATCTTCTTATACCTGGTCTCTGAGGTTTTCAACAAATGATGAATGGAGAGACTGCTGAATGTGAATGAACGGTGAGTGTGAGTGAAAAAAAAAGTATGAACATATTATAATCAACATTATTATTATTATTATTACTTCCTCTTTGTGTGTCTACTGACTACTGACTACTGTCTGTGTGCATCTGTGCTTTGTGACAACGTCCAAAAATATGGTACACAATGCAAATATGGCAAACATGGAAAATTCTGATGTTATTTCTCCCACAAAATTTCGATTTTGAATGAATCTGGAGGAAATTATTCAGCAATTTAATTTTACATTCAGTTTTTTTTTACAAGTGTGAGCAGGAAATGTTTTGGGGATTTTTCCATTTTAAGCATGCATTTTATATTAATTTCGGTATTTGAGGATGGTGTCATTTTCAAAGGTTTTACCTCAGATTATTCAGTACTTTTTGGCTTTGGTGTTTGGTTTGTCGTCGTTGTACAATTTACAATTCACACTGTCTCTCTCTTTCTTTCTGTCTCTGTCTCTCTCTCTCTCTCTCTCTCGAGTCCACGAGAGAGTCTGAAAATTTTGGTTTGCATCTTTAATTTCACTGTAGAAAAATGCTCAAAGCTATATAAAAAAATGATTATCCCACAGACTTGAGGGGATAAGACAATGATGATGATGATGCCGACGACGACGACGAGTTAATATCGAAGAGTATTAACTAAATAAAAGCTGAAAGTATTAAACAGATAAATACCAAGGACTAGGATAGTCTACGGTGGACGGTCGATGGGTATGGCAGATTATTATTTTGATTTGAGTCATAGGGTAAAGAGGGATATTCCATTCCCCATTGTGTGTTGTGTTGTTGTGTTGGTGTTGGTAGGTGAGAGACATTCAGGTGACTTTAATATACGGATTTTAAATGAAGGGCTAATTGGTGAAAGGACTAAACATTCCTGTCAATGAAATGACAATGCAAATGCTCATGTTAATGTCGCTCTGTTGTGTTCTATTCTCACTGTGTGATTGTAGTTTGTGAATTGTGAATTGTGTGTGTGTAGTTGTGTAGGTAGAATGAATGCAAGTATTTTAGATGGACGTGCATGACGTGACCCATATATTTACCATGTTCTCTTTGCTTTGTTTCCTATATAGGTTCACACACTACATATCGTATGTGTAAATGAACATACTTATGTAGTGTGTGAGGGTGAGGACGTGAGGAGGGAACTTGGAGTTTGGACCAACTCAAATGTCTGTGTGTTTTACATATTGTCATTTTCTTATTTATTTATCATCATCATATCACCAAATTGCAAATATTTAACCGTGAACTCTGCCCTTTTTTCCTTGTGATTTTCATGCGGATAAGGAAGCCAAGTCAGCCATACAAGCAAGAAAGGAATGCCTATATGATACTGATGTTCCTCATTGTTAGTTATAGTAGTGACTGGTTGAGTATGTTCAAATTTAAAAGTAAATATTTAAAATATGTTAATCTCTGCATGTGTTTACGTTTACAGGTGAATTATTTATCTGTATGTTCGTGAAATGAAAGTTTTTACTCAGAGTCCAACACAGTTCATTTTTTTTTAATGCACACATTTCATATAGATTTCGAGGATTTTTACCAATTGTACATATACAGACAATATAAAAATATGAATTATAATATGAATGTCGTTGTTTCTGGCTGGTTTGATGACAAAGTGAAAAGTTGTAAAGTATATTATGTTCATAATTTTTATTGTTGACAGTATTTTGTATTCCTTTTTCTTCATTCTTCAGGAGATTGTTTTTTTTCTTCAATTTCTTTATCGGATTGTTGAGAATGGCTTAGACTTTTAATGCAGACACAGATTTAAGATTTAAGATTTAAGTATTTAAGTGAAATGAAGTTACTCGCCGTCCCACAGGATTCTGAATTCGCAATTGGCCAGCTGATTAGGAAACGGAATAGCCGCCGTCAATGAGAAAAGTCTCGCCTGTAGTCATTGCTGATTTGTCACTGAGGAGAAATAAAATGGCGTTGGTCACCTCTGCCGTCTCAGCAAAACGAGATAAAGGGATTCGATTGATGATGGGTGTGGATTTGACTGGATCTGACCATAAATTTTTCCCCATTTCCGTCCAAACTGAAATCAATAGACATATAGCTTCAACTTATGGGTATTATTCTCCAGGAATGTGGAGAAACTTCATAAAGTACAGATACTCACCAACAGTTGGATTGACGCTATTGACACGGATTTTGTACTGTCCAAGCTCAAGCGCAGAAGTACGGGTCAGCATGTCCACAGCGGCTTTGGAAGCACAGTACACAGAGAGACTCTTCACAGGTTTCTGGGCTGACACGGATGACACGTTGACGATGGAGCCTGAGATTCCCGCATCAATCATTTTCTTGGCAATGATTTGCGTGACGTTGACAATGGCACGAACATTCACGTCAAAGATCCTGCATAGTTAATATTACATGATGAGATGACATTAAAACATATGTTTTAATGTTAAATTTGACTGCATAGACGTACAAATCGAACGCGTCTTTGGTTATTTCCGTTATCGCCTCCTGCGAGGCTACTCCTGCATTGTTCACTAGGCAGTCGACCAAAATCTAGATTGTAAGCCATTGCTATTATTAATTACGTACATAATTCCTTTACAACTGCATCATGAAGATGGACTATAGGTATGCTAAAAAAGAAACCTACATTTTCCAGCGCTTTTTCAGTGGCTTCCCAGTCACGAAGATCCACCAAAATCGGTTTAATGGATGGGAATTCTTGTTGGAGTTGCTGCAAGAGAGTTTCCGTTTTAGTCAGTGCGTAGACAATCGCACCTTGCTCAACTAAAGTGGCTACCAAATCCCTCCCAATCCCTTGATAAATACAAATACACAATACACACGCTGTTCAGTTCATCACAAGAATAATACATAATACAAAAATAAAACTATGCAAACACTTGAATCGCTTACAATGAGAATGCTTTTATCTTTCTTTCTTTTTTTACCTCTGCCCGCTCCAGTAACTAAAACTTTTTTATCCTTTAACGTAATCTCCATTGTGTCTTCACTGCCTTTATTGCCGTTTAATTCTAGTAAAAGCAAATATATTGTAAGTGGTCTGAACAGAAAGGAATCACTGGAAAGATTAGAGCTCTTTTATTCTCTATAATACACATCTATAATACACTTTAGAATTATAATCAAAGCAAGTTGACCTTGTTGACGTTGTATATTTATTCAATCTGCAGACACATGTACAAGTCATAAATATACGTACTACACCTATAATATTATATGGTGCCAATGATCAGTGGATAGTCTAGGCGGATATTTAGTAGATTGGAACTCAAACAAGACTTTTATTATTTATTTTTTGGGGTATTGGTGTATGTAAGTAGCAACAATGCGGTAGAGACTCGACTTGTCTACTCAAACTCCAACTCAAAAAACTAAAGACTAATTAACTTAAAAACTATCTAGTTTTTACTTGGTACTTGGAATCCTCGCGACCCTTTCATAATCATATTCAACAAGGTCATGTAAATATAACTACATATTTACATGACTATATTATACATTAAATTTAAATGTAGGTAATATAATTTACTCTTCTCATTTAGCTGAGTACTCGTGTAACTATGTACATGCATGATTTCAACTATACTTTTATATTATTATATGATTTTATAATATATATATATATAAAGAATATCCCCTTCACACATTACATACTCAAAAGAGTATAATATGTATATGTTTACGTTTACACAGTGTTTACATATGTTGAGCTGGAATTGTCTAATTGGAAATGGTGCTTGGATATATGGCGACTCTAAATTCCCATCCCAGACCAACATCATCATCATCATCCAGTTTTATAAGAGAAAGAATAAACATACAATATGGTACATATTTTATTTCTATGCATATGCATATACGGAATATGAAAAGCCTCACAAGTTTCACGTTACGCTCTTCACGTTACGCTCATATTCAGAAAGATTAGAAACATAAAATAGAGTGCGTGTTTGACATCTATCACATTCAACTCAAGCTTACTCAGAATAGCGTATGAATTCTTCATGAAGAGCAGTAAAACAAAAATCATATATTATGTGACATAATTTATGTCTGATGGGGACTAAAACTATCTATCCATATATATTACATATACTGTATCATTGTGTACTTCCCAATTGCTTGTATGTATACAGCACAAGTCAAGAGTCAGAAGTTTTGTGTGAAAAGTGTGCAGTTTTTCACTAAACTCAAAAACCCATTCTCATAACATATCAAGTATTTATAGGCCAAATATGTACTGTATGTATACATTGCATTAAGTCAACTTAGGAGTAATGAGCTAATCACAATCCGATAGTTTAAGTACTCTTTCTGTTTATCTATTGTCTTATTGTATAAAACTGAGAAAATGATGAAACATCTGTGTGTGTATCTTTAGAACTTGGTTTCAGAATTAACATTTTTCGATTCCCACGAACGAAATGTAGTTATTCAGAATAATTCTTATTCTTGTAAATGATTTAATTTTGTGAGCACATTAATTTAAACTAAATTCAGTTGATAAATCGCCAAGGACTCTTCCACACACGAGGAGTTTAAGAGGGTGAAGAAGAAGAAACATTCGAGAATATTTACCTTTATCCATGTGTACAAACGTACATAATATTTCATTATTATACTGAAGAAATGCAGAGAAACGATATAAAATTCAGTCATGCAATATATTTTACTTGCGGTAATGATGAACTGATAAAATGTATAGTAGTACTGTGTGTGTAGAATTGTGTGTATAGGTGCAAACTGCAAATATCTGTATACATGCATGTTTCACGAAGAAGAGCCATGCACTTCTCTTACCACATATACATAAATGTACATATTTCCTTCTTTCGCATTATTTCTCTTATTCCTTTAAGTCAACTTTAATTTCCAGTATGTATGTATACGTACATACATGCGATAAACTACTCGTTAACTTTAGCTCTCTCATTGTTTTTGCTCAGCACTGGCATAATCTATATAGTTGTACATACCGAGTCTCACAAGTCGTAAAATGAGTTTTTCTGTGGAACAAAAACTCAGATGACTGATGAGAATACAGAAGACATCAAGTGAGACACGTCAAATGTATAGCTCTGAAGACGAATTCTCTCTCTCTAACTCATTTTAGTACTTTGACTTAAAAACTGTATCAAACTTCAGGCAGTCTCGTCCAACCATTTTCATTTTCCTTATTATTATAATATTGTGAACGAGTGTAAGTACTAAAGTACTAACGATAAAAGTATATACATCTGTGTTTGTGTATAAGCCTCCGCGGTTTCTTGTTTCGTAAAAAAAATTGGCAGAATAATATACCAACCACTGACATTCGTGAGCGAACTAGACTATTAAAAATCAAAATCAATCTTGAAATCTTGAGAAAAATAATATTCAAGTGTACTTATAGTTTATAGTATATATGGAGAGAGGAAATAGGCTGCTCAGTAGCAATATAAGCATACCATATATTCTTTTGTCAGTATTTACAAAAAAAAGTGCAAAAATAACAACTTTATTATTATCATTATTATTATAACGGATGAGAAAACAACACTTCATCCTCGTACTCGTATATATATAATAATAATATTCTCATTGTTGTTGTTGTTAGTTTTTTTGGCGTAACATGTACTACATGTGTTTTTAACATACGACTGGTTTGCCATTATTATTATTATTATTATTATCCAGTTGTATTTATTTATGTGGTAAAGTAAAAGTTCATTCGTGTGCATTGAAATGGAAATTGAAAATCATCATCCAAAAGAACAAACAAGAATTGTTTACTGTTTAGTGTATTGACTATTGACTTTTGCTCAACTGGTTGTATTTCTCGTGCTTTCCCCATTAACTTTTTGTACATATATATACATTTTGAGCAAAGAAATCATGAATTTTTAACTATTTTATCCGCAGCTAAGTGACATTTGCTGTGTGTAGGGTATTTGTAGCATAGAAAGCGTGTGTGAGTAAAAACTGCGGAACGGTTTTCGCCTTCAATTGTGCTATTCTATATTGATTTTCCGAGGGAGTTGAGAGGGAGTGCCAAAATCCGAAAAAGAAAATCCATACAAAAGTCTTTTTGTTTTGTGCCGGTTCGTCTTGTCCAACTCAAACTGTGAAATTTCTATAATAGTTTTTCAAAATTCAGTATTAAATATAATTTATTGTATATTGTACTATATATTTCTTTGCTACTTTTAAAGAACTAGTTAGACCGTTCTGGATCGTTTCAGTGTTTGTTTTAGTCAAAAGTTTTATTCATTTAGTTACAAATAAAGTATTAAAAGCGGACCGGCATAAAAGTTTACCAGATGAGAGCTTAAAAAACGTCTAGTCTTACCGAAATTTATTTGTTATTATCGTATATAATATAGAAAACAACGTTTGTTCAACTACATTTAATCATGTTTTACACATTTGTGTCCGTTTTCTTTTTTATCCATTATTTCTTCGACACTCATTACATTGCTCGTGTGTTTTTCCATTGTTTCTGTGCTCACTTTTTCTGCAAGAAAATTAAATTTCTTGAGTCATCATCCATTTATGGTAAGATTATATTTTAAGTATATTATAATATAATATATATATATAATTTAATATATTATAATATAATATATATATATAATTTAATATATTATAATATAATATATATATATAATTTAATATATTATATATGCTTATAATGTGGAGTATTTGTTCAACTATTATGAGCACGTGTGTGTTTTAAATTGTCAGTTAAGTATACTGGGTACAAATGAAAGCGTGAAATGAAATGAAAGGTATCTTTATTATTATTATTATTTTTAGCAATTTGCCTGTCTACGGATGTGGATATGATGGTGAGAGGGAAATATATTATTATCAAATGATGAACAAATTCCGAATTATTGTGTTGATAAATTTCTATAATGGTTAAACTTTTTTTGTTCCTATGTATACATAGTTAAACCACATGAATAATAGCAGGTTCTTGAGAGAATTTGACTTTGGACGAATGGACTATGGTTTCCGAACCGGAGTGATGCTGGACTTCCTCCGGAGAGGTGGCAGCTTTTTAGTCAGTGGTGTCTCAATTCGATACCGACTCAGTCTCAAGATTTTTTCCCCATACAAAGTAAGGAAGGAGATATAATAATAACTTGTATTTAGTGTCCAATTTTGATAACTGGAAGCAATAATGTAACGTCATATAATGTGTTTTTCTTGTATATAGGTAGTAACAACTCCATTGTGGTGGGATCAAAAGTTCCTCTACTTCGATCAACGTGTTGTAACATTATCCGATGGAATCGTACGTGCACAAGCTTTTACGAAGGTAGAAAAATATAATAATTTTTGACAATATGAACTGAATTTCAGTTTACTGAAATCAAATCATAAAATCATAGAATTAATGTGTATGTAATGTATATGCTTATCAATCTGTATAGATTGCCACTGTTATCAATATGGAGGAGTATATTCTGGAAATTCATCCGGATGTCAAAAAGCCTGAGGTACCTCAAGATCTTCACACTTGGATTTCATCACAAGACATTTCCAGAACTAATATGAAAAAATCAAATTAAATCCAAGTACAGTCAAACATTTAATGCCTAATGCCGAAAACATTCAGTTTTCTTTTTTATTTCTAAGTATTATTCGATTTAGAATTTATTTAAGTCATTTAGATTTCAGTTCCCAATCACTGTGGGAATTTTGACACTATACTTAACTGTGGTAGTATATGTAGAACGTAGAAAGGGCAACGTGTTTTATATTTATTTTGAACACTCAAATCGGAACCATAAAGTGATATTTTTATTGATATGATTTTATTGATTGTTAAATTGTACCACAAGTATAATACTTGAAGTATTGTTATTATTATGTGCTGGCATGTAGTTTAACCTCAGTTTATAATTGTCGCTCTTCGCCCTTATTTTTTACTGTGCGAGCACAATATAGCCAGACCAAATATTAAGATTCAATAATCACTATAGTTTAAAATGTAGTTTTAGGAGATATAAGCTGGAGACTAAAATTAAACATCGTCTAATTACATATAATAGAGACATATGAAACATGTCATCATATAGAAAGAAATGGTTAGTCTTTAAATCACAACATGTATCTACATGATATGTTAAGTGACGTTAAGTCCTATTTCTACCTGTGCCTATAGCACTAAATTCTCTAATAAATATTTAAACTATATTAATTTGAAATGGAATGCATGGTTAGACCAATGATATATTAGCAAATACTGTACTGTAAATAATTGTTATAGAACGTTGATTCGAAATTCGAAAGAAAATACGACACAGAAATATATGTATTTTTTGTTTTTCACGCTCAAATTTGAAAATTGCACTGGTGCAACTTGTTAAACTTATTTGTAATTTTGGGACTTTCTGTCTAATACAATAGTTAAACTATTGAAGTAGTACAGTCACATTATTGACGCAATGAACTCCTTGTGATCAGTATTGAACGTTTAAAAGTAGAAATGTTTTGTAGTAATCTGTAATTTTCAAAAATAGTCAATGGAAGCATGGTTGGATTTTAAACATATACTCATTATAATAGAGTATAAAAGTCTACAATATTATGTACGGAACAAAATAAAAGGATAATGAGTTTTGTCATCTCAAAAGTACCCGTGGCCTAATAATAATGACATGGAATTCAATTTGAAGCCTTTTCTGATGAATGTCTTTGTTCTTTGCATTATTTACAATTCACTATTGGAATGGCATATATATAGAATAATTCCAAATTCCATTTAAATGAAAATCTAAAATTTATTACAAGCAGATGAATAGAAATCGTTGGAAAGAATTTGCATTTTTTGGGGAATAAATGATATAAATCATTCAAAAATTACATACTCATTAGTCATAGGATGGAAGTGAATGGGAAATCAAATGAAGGTTAATTCTGTCACAACTAAAAAAATATTGCTGGTATATTGAGATACCACGGGTGTAATTGGCACACGCGACAACAAGCTGGGGGATAGTGAAAACTTAATACCTGCTACTTACTACCTATACATATTGTACTCGCTTGCCTACTTGGTCTCCTACGTATTACACAACAAAGATTCCGTTCACATTATTACATGCAGATCACGATGAATCGCCTGAGAATGAAAAGCCTGACTATATGTCTATACCTTTCATTTATTTGGAATTTCTATAGTGTGTAAAGCAGTGAAGCAAAGTGACAAAGTACACACACATTCAACCATTATTTTATTAGTGACGGGATTAAGAATAAGAATAATTGAACCATATCCGACAATTCATAAACTTAACTTCAACAGTCTCAGGCTACTGAAGCGATAAAAAACTTGTTTTCAAAGTATTTTGAGCAAAAGACTTGAGAAGAATTTAAAAACACTGTAAATAATATTATGATATGCTATAGCTGCATTCTTTTTATGTGTAACACAACATGCACTTTGATTGTACATTTAATTTCATTTAGGTGTGAAACATTGTCTAGCAACTGGATCGTTGCATGTGTTCTATTGTAAATTTTACAGTACGCTCTATGAATTTTCAGATCAAGTACATACCTATACCTAGGTACATAGTACATGGTGTATATTTGTATATTTGTATAGATGTTGGTTCTAAAATACATTTGAACACGTTCTCGAGAGAGACTATAGGACAATAAGGATCAAAGAGAGAAGACTCTTCTGTTTCAATGTCAGGACTCATATAGGATATAAGTATGTTTATGTACGTGTGTGGAATCATTTTTCTTAGTGTTTCTTCCCTGTTTGAACTTTGAATCTGAAATCTGCTTAATTTAACATGGTACGCTATTAAAGTTATATTATTATTATTGCGCCGAAAATGTTGTAAAAATGAAAGTCTCTCTTCAGTAATAATATAACCAGTTCAGTAGGGCCATGGCTGGATTTTTAATATTATAAATTGCACTTCTTGTTCACAATTTTGTCTGGAATTTTCAATTTGTAATTAGTACTACAGATCTTTTGATCTCCCCTTGTACTTGTCACAAATTCCCAAACAAATGACCGTCGTTAGTACAATCAGGACGCCAAAGAGCTGACAATGATATAACGAGACGACAAAGCAAAAAACATTGAAGAGAGAGAGAGAGAGAGAGCAAAAACTCATCTTTGTTTTATGCTCACTGCTTCTCACACTTACGACTACGACAATGTATAGCGTAGAGTAGATTCATTAAATCAATTTCAGTTGCATTTCCCATGTATATACTCGTAGAGCCTTGAACTGAAAGTGTAATAGTCGAATTTCAAAAGTTAAATTTAGTTTTTATATCATTTATAATTTTTTGTTTTTGAAGAGGGTTATGAAATATCTTCAAGTCGCAGAATAAAAATGAAATTCTATATACTTCCCGAATACGCCCCGAATTTCCCGAAGAATATAAATTCCCCCCGAATGCGACAATTTCGACAAAGACATAAAATGTGTATACATATTTGAACAGTTTAGAATTTCAAAAACTGTTGTCAAAATTCAAAATCATAGCGCATAGTTAGGAGACACAAGAGACAAGTTAGTCCAAGAGGAAATCCTCCTTCAAACGAATTCCAATGTCTGACAGTATCCAGACGTAAATCAAAGAGTTCCTCACGTATATATATCGTACATCTTTGCAAATAATTCAATTCAATTCCTCATTCTACATGGATTTACATAGTCTGAGCATGTTGGCATGTTAAATTAACCAGTGTACATTGTACATAAATACATTTTCCCCATGCCGTTTATTATAGGTTGTTTGGTTTCTTCAGATATAATGGAATTAGAAGGCCTTCTGAAATAAATAGTTGGATTGCCTTACTTTTATCAGCAATGTCGAATTATTATGGTGTGTTCCTCATATGATTTCGAATTCCACAAATCACATGCTCCACATACTTGATTTTTTAAAGGAGTCACAAGTAGAAATGACATTTGCACCTTCCAGTTCTCATTTTCACATTGCAGCTAAACTTGTCAGCTAAATTTTTGAATGAAAGGAACTCAACTGACAAATATTTTATTTGGAATCTTAAAGAGATGAACTACAAATAGAATGGAAGACTGTATAAAAAATGAAAAAAAGAACACACATCATAAAAAGCGAGTTTAATAGTGTGTGTTTTTATTTGACGGTTTTTTGCTGTACATGGTATCCGTACATAGATTGTAATTGTATTAGCTTTCCCCTTCTCCGCATATATGTGTGTAATTTGTTGGCAATAATAATAATGGGTAACGGACCATAATGAAATAAATTTTGTGGGTAGACCGAAAACACAACAAAATTCAATTCTGTTCAAACATCTTTACAAGAAAATGCGGTCGTTAACCTGACGTTGCTGTCCATAAAGTTGAGATGTGATATTCTAAGTTATTACGTGTTTATTTTAGTCTAATAAATGTCTCCAGTCTTGTGGGTAATTAAAATGAGGGCAGAATTACGACGACGCGATTAGTACAAGTAAACAAATTAAAATGACTCACATATATATGTGACTTCAATTTTGTTTCCAGTTGCAATTGCTGCAAAAGTGTGCAAAGTCCAAACTTTAAATGTACAATTTTAGACAAGTAAAGAGAACGTTCACTGAAAACTTCATTCAGAAATTCAAACGTCGACATGTTTTTAAAAATCTTGAAACGCGTGAAATTTCCCAATTTTATGAACGTCCCATTCAAATGGTTGTGACATTTATTAGCTACTATAAATACATATTATAATGATTCAGTAATCACTAATTAGTTCATTTGCTCAATTCATATCGTTAAGATGTCCATATTGATACCTACTTTTGGTATTTTCAGTATTAGCTTAGTTCAATGACCAGAAATTAGTTGTAGATAGTAATAAATAATATTTGAGTCTCGTAAATACTGAGAAAATATCATACAAAATTGATTTTTGACCCAAATTTTGGGGACTCTGTGTTTGGATTGTAAAAAGGAAGTAAATATGAATTTCATAAACACAGATGATCCAGTGAAACAGTGAAATACATATATTTATTGTGTTAAAAAAATTGAGAATATTGATGCCCCACATAAATTATGACAGTTCAATTGAGTCAAGTGAAGAGAGTTACGTGAGTACAGGTAACGTTTACAAATATGTATGTGGTGTGACATGTTGTGATGCGGATGCATGCAATGAGATGAGGGGAAAATGAAAATACCATGTGTGTTGTGTGTATTTGTGCATTTTCTACAAAAGTCTGGACTTGAGAAAGCATAAAAAAAAGTCCAAATCTGAAATCTACTCTGACTGAAAAGTCAAATAAACAAAACATAGACTATGGTCTACGATATTTTTTGTAGGTTTCTATATACTGTGTATTGCTATAAGTACATGTGGGAAAGAAAGGAATTTCTAAACACTTCAAATCTGTCGCCCGTAGAGAAAAGTACATAGCCACACATCTTTGGTACATATACATTGAAAATGGAAACATCTTCTTCATTCAGACAAATAAACAATGGAATTTTTCAACGCACATACTCACAATGAGATCAATGATCTTATTCATTTACTTTACATATCCTCCAGATATGAGACTCTCATGTTGAACAATATAAAAAAGGTACAAATTACCGACGTTTACTTCAAGATATTTCAGTTAATTCCAAATTCCCCAAATCCTACATACATTTTCTATCTTTAATTTAATTGCAAAGGGGAAAGTTTTGCTCTTAAATCATGACGCAATCTTTTTTATACCGATATTTCAAACTTTTTCTGGGACTCTTACAAAACGAATCCCACTGTAAAAGTCGAACTTTTCCAGTTGAATTATGAAGGTCGGTGAAACTATATATACAAAATGAATGATTTCAATCTCTGTGTGTGTGTGTGTGTGTGTATAGGAACAGTTTTCTAAATAAAATTCCGTGTGACATTGAAAATTAAATATACACTAAAATATCAATTTTAATATCACGGAATGTAACTCGTTCTGGGACCTCAACTCGACCTCATTAATAGTAATTAAAAGTCACAAAGTGCATATGAGATCGTACAGAAAGGCATCTTTCGTTTGCAAACCTAAAATAAATATTCACCTTCAAATTAAGGAATTACAGTTTTATGGCTGAATGGAGAATTTCGACAGTTTTTTCTTCTTCTTCTTCTTCTTCTTGAGTTAAGTGTATAAGAAAATGGAGCTACGTAGAAGACACTCGAGATTCGAAATGACAACATAAATAAAATTAGGCCAACCCCATTAAACTAATGGTTTATTGTGCTTAAATTAGCCGTATCGCCTCGTGTTCCATTCTATACAGTAGAAATTGAGAATTTATGCCTTATGCATTCTCAAACCGTCTGCTGACGCAGCAGTCCACCGTCACTATGAGTTGCAAAAGCAAAAATGTAGGTACTCACGCACTTTTTATCTTACTTTTTATCTTACATATTACATTTAACTTTTGGATTTTTTTTCCCCATTTACAATTTAACACTACCCATCGGGGTTCGTTAGCAAGGACTTATATTAAATTGAGTATGTCTTCATGATTTTTTTAGGGGAGAAAATTATGATTGGTCGTTTCTTCGTCTCTCTAACATTTGTGAATGGTGTGATTTGGATGGAGTTTTAGATTTTGGATTTTTCCGGGGTTGAGATTGTAAGTATTTCAGTGAATTCAGTAAATTAAATCATACCCATGTGAGTATTGTTTAGATGTCTACATGAAATATGGATGCAAAATGTGGTGTGATGTATGTATTTCAAGAGAAAGAAGCCTTTCCCTGATAACGTATGAGAAGACAAGTGTAACTTTACACACACATACGTAATACACAGGATTTTGTTCCGTGTATGATGTGTATGTGTGTGTATAATTTATGTTTGAAATTTCTGGCCCCCAATCGTAATGACGGAGAAATTCTTGAATGTTTTTATTTGTAAGCAAAGAAAAGCAGAACCTCCTTGAGCGCCTTCCTCCACACATAAGCTACATAATATTGAGAAAGGTTTTATTCGGATGTCGGAGCGCTTCCCGTTTCAGTTCCATTCCACATCTTCTACGGGTCAAAAAAGAAAATTGTGTCCATTTACCACACACCGACCACACTTTAAGACACTGTAACTTTGTAGAATACTCAAGAAAGAAAGAAAGCCACATCCCTTCAATTATCTGAAAATTCATTTTACTATTATCCTTATTATTAAATCTCAATATACATATTAATAAAATAAAATATCACAGCAAATACAAAAAGTGCCCATTCGAGTTTACACACCAAAATAGTCAATTCTGATTCTAACAGTAAAAATTTATCATCTCAACTTTCTATATCCTTTCTTTGAATTAAAAACTCATCAATAATACCAGCTTTCACTCTCGGCTGTGGTGAATCAAGCTTTGAATCGACCTTCTAGGACTTGTACTTTCCTGTAAAAATCACACACAGAAATGGTAAGGCAATTTTCTCATTTATAATATTTTTTCAAAAGAATAAGTTGGGAAATAATTCTGGAACATATTTGATCCATTAATTGGGCATTAAGTAATTATCCGGAAAAAGTTGTGAAACTCAAAAAGTGTTAAAGTGCCCCATAAAATGAGCATGAAGGGAAAATCAAAGAATCCTTTGTTCATCGTTTGATAGTCAACTCTATCATTAAGCATTTAGTATAGTACTTTCCTTATACCGTACACAAAGAGAAGCAAATTCTCCTTACCTATATAGTATAGAAATTATGAATTTGTCTAAAGCAAGTGAAAAAAAAGTATGTACATACAGATACTTATATATTATTTTAGAATTTCCTATGGTTAATCGTGCACGCCAATCTACTGTACACATTATTTTGAGTAAATGACGGAGACTCCTCGTAAATCTGTCAGTGAGGAATTTAATTATTTACATTCTTTGACTGCAGGCAATGTCAAGTGAGAGGTTGGAAGGGAGGAATTAGGAAATGTGTAAAGGAAATTTATGTGTTTGTTCTGTTCTGTTCTGTTCCCAGTTCTTGTCTCAAATTCGGATTTCTCTTAATTTAATGATTGACCTTTAGCAGTAGGGAAATTAAAAAATTACATAGATTGGGGGAACTCATATATCTTTATGTATTACAACTTTTATGTAATGTTCATATACAAGATAAGAATGGTTCTCTTTGTCTGATTAGCCTATATAGTCAGTAACACGAGTTATTTTATTGCATAGCATTAAATAGCATGGCTCAAGTGTGTCCGTAGTCGGTGTGTATAAAAATAAGTGTCAATGCCAAGTTTATTGTGCAGTGCATATAGTAATATTAAGTGTATGGTCTGTAATATGAGGAACTATTCGGGATTCTTTTACATTGGAGGAGGAACAAAGCTGCCAAGTAAAATATAAAAGTTGGAATTTAATCAAAGTCTCTCCACATTATGATGCCATTATATGCCAAATTCCAATTATTTTGACACTGACTTCGTACACTTTTTTACATCCCTTCAATTTTCAATTCGCATAATGATTTTATTTTTTACGTATTCCATTTGTATAGGTACAATGTAAAAATAGTAACAAGATTTCCTTAAAATCATATTACAATAAACTGTTTTTTGCTCTTGTGGTTTCAGGAGGACAAAATCAGACGAGAATCCAGTTCCAGTAAGACTATTTTACTATATTTTACTCAATTCTTATGGTGTTTTCAATATTTTTTGGTTTCTATCTAGTCGTATATGAATAATCACAATGTGCAAACAAATCAATATCTTATTTCTGATACAAAAACTAAGAAGAGAGAAACGAGATGAATGATGTTAAAGAATCCATCTTAGATTTTATCTTTTCCCTATTGAAATTTGTCATTGACTTTGGTGTTTACGTGCTCATTGCAGATGATAAATATGTCGTAAAATAATATAAAATTCTATCCATCCGTCGATAGAAACAACATAAGGGATGATTGTGTACTGAAAAATAGTGCTAACTGTTAATGTATGTTGGAAATATTTACAGCTTTAGAACGGATGTTCAAAAAGATGGACAAGAGAGGAATTGGGGCGATTCCATCTCTATCAATGAATGAAATTCTCTCCGAATTGGTTCCAGTATACGACGAAGAGGAATTAGGAGAAATGGTCAAAGACCTCAAACGAGGTTTGTTATCATTGTTTATTAACCCACATTTTAGATCTTACATTCATTTTGCACTTGGAAAATTGAAAACCCAGGAAAATATTAAGGAAATGCAAATTTTCGTTTGGAAGAATAATTTCATCACAGGCCTTCTTGAAATATTGAAAGTAAACCATAAACAGGTGATCAAAAGTAGTTGATATAATTTTTTGAAATTCCTCACAGACTCATCATATGTCGTCAAAAATCCGGCAACAAACAAATTTGAAGTCCAAAAGGTTCCTGACACGCTTGACCTCCCAGCCGTCACCTCAGTGGCCATACATTTTCTTGCCAAGAATGAGAGAAAAGCCAGTCGATGCATGGGATTCTCTGGTCGAGGTCTCATCAAACTCGATGATTTTGGAAGTTGTGATCCGTTAGCATCTGCCAAATCCAAACGCATGTACTGAAAAATTGAACAAGAAGAAAAAAAAAAACTGAAATGAAATATTAATGGAAATATATAATCCACAAGTAAACAAATGTCAAGCGTAATTTTTTGTCTCATAAATCGTTTTTTTTATCTATAATTTTTTTTCCATCTCCAAAAATGATTTGCATATAGAGAACAACTTTGCAAATTATGACACCACGCCACATTGACTCTGTGCTTTTCGATAATAATACAATTATTTTGTCGTCAGATGTTTTTCTTGGCGTCTTAATTGTAATGTGTAAAAAGAAAACCCTAATTACCTATAGAAAATTACACGCGTAGAATAACAAGAAATTTGTATTCAATTTCTTTGACAATGTTACAAAGAATAGCTTGTTGCCTTCAACTTATATAAATATAGAAGATACTCAATGTTAATATTGTCTTTAATGTACCTCAAGTGCATACATGTGCACTTTGCTTACTATGAATTCTATTCTATTTTCTGTTTTTGTAGGCTGTACCTACATAAAATTAATTAGATTTTTTTATAAGATAATGAAATAAGACGTACTTTTAGCCCACATAATGTATAACGTTATAATTAGCATTTGCTGTCTGTGTCTCAAAGAATTGTAATTTAATGTACTTATTTATAGGGGGAAAACTCGTAGAATTAATTTTCCTCTCTCTATATCTGTTGAATTTTATTTTGATAGGCGATATCAAAAAACAAAATGCTTATACCTACCGAATAAAAAGCGTCATTTATTATTTACCAGTATTTCCTGTATTTCGTGGATTTTTCTCGAGACATTTCACCCACAACTCGATAGAATTTGAATTTGCAGTTTTCTCCCAATGTTGTTTTATAGTATACACTATATACACAGCGTTCATGATTCATGAATTCCCGTCGTTGATTGATGATTTGGAATTTTCACGGGCTAGCCGGAGTAAAATGTCCATTTGCCGTTGAAGAATATCAGAGAACTCAAATAGTTTCTCATAGTTTTTGAAAATTGTATAATCTCCCAAAATCCCAGTTCGAAGTTGACCAGCGTAGCTAAAAAAGTTGACTCCGATTGCTGTACCCAAATGCAAGTAAAAAACCCATACATTTTTTAGATATAAAATAAAATCAAAGGGAGATTGGATTTGATGGATTAATTTCTCATTTATTTATTTATTGTAAATCGAACCAGTTTTACTCTTTATGGGGGCCCAAAAGACAGCATCCACGACAGGATGACCATCAAAAACGGTGGTGAAGCTAGCGAGTCCCGGGATATTACTACAAGAAACGGTTCCATCCATTTGTCGACTGAGGAACTGTATCAGTCTCTGAGGAAGCTGGCCAATGAATTTCATGGAGTAGTAATTAGTGATAATGGATGCTAAATGAAAAACACTCGTACAAGTCCTATGAATTTGATTCAATCGTTGTAGTTCACATTGATTATTCGAATTATCATTATTATTATTCGAGTACATCCTAACGGGTGTCAAAACTATTGAAGAACGATTGGTTGGATTTGTATCCGGATATGGAAGGAAAGCAGATGTGGTTGCAACGGATATAAACTTGGGGAAATCCTTGGAGTCCTTCACAATCTTATCACACTCTTCATCATTTCCATTACTACACAATAATAAATTGTCGAGGATTTCATTTTCCCGTGGGGCTAGTAAAAGTTGATTAATGGTTCCCGCGATGGCGCAAGTTAAAATGGCTGTAATTGTTGCCCCTGTTAATTTGCTAATTTCCTTCAAATGACTCACAGAAATGGGTTTGAGCCACGTAAAAAATTTCGGACCACTAATAGCTTGAGAATTGTTATGAAGGTAGTGAGATTTATCCCCCCGGAAATTTTCTAAGAGTATCAACGGACTTAACACGAGAGCACTACAATAATACAGGATTTTTGGGCCAATGTTCATTCTTGGAGGATTCAATGGGTTCACACTGAAAGGGACCATTTTATCAGCGACGAGACTATTGAAAATCATCCCAGCACTCACACCATCGAATATTGCGTGATGAAATCGAAATATGAGAGCATAATAACAAGATTTCAATTCAGTTTCACTTTTTTTCCCCTCGTAATGGAAATTGGGCACGATTAAGATTTCCCAGGGTGGATACTTTTTCTCAAAAGGAAAGTCCGCCAATTTGGATAGTTCATCAAAAACATGAGCTTCCGCTTCAATGGACTGAGGAAGAACTCGAATATGATCTTCAATAGAGAAACTCTCAAATTTCTCCCAATAGAAAAATCCTCCATATGTTTTCAAACTCCATGTGAATTTGTCATAAAGTCTGTCCCCATTTTCCCCTCTTTTCTCAATCACTTTCTCTTGGAAACAAGTCCGGATTGTCTCTACATTACACTGACCTTCAACTACGTAGAGTGACGTCATCACGGAACTTTGCCCAAATCCTTCACAACCCCAAATCGCATCCAGTCCATTTGCCAGTATTATTTTATTTTCATTTATTATCGTATCTGCATCTGCAGGATTCCGTCTCCTCCTGAGGGAAGAACAACAACGGGATTTGAGTCTGAGAATTTTCAGAATCCCCAGTCGAATAATACACAAAGTCAATACGAACTGAATGAGAATGGGAGAAACGAACAGAATTGTCCACCAGGAGAGGAATAGTGTGAAAAGTGATAGTGTAAAATGAAGGATTTTGACCACGAAACAACTTTTCCATGAGGATTTTCCATTCTCAGTGGATTTCCCTGTCACATGGGCTAAAATTAAATGGAGAATCACCACGAGGAGTAAACTCAATAAATACACTGAGAGCATGGTTAAAACTGAGATTTTTAAATGTTCACAATTTAGTATGATGCAGTCGTCGATAGAATTGGAATTGGGATTTAAGTCTTCAGGAGGATTTTCCGTTTCCGTTTCCATCGTATAATTCCCTTCTTCGACGGACAGGGAGTTGAGATCATTTTCGAAATAAGTCATGGTGTGAATGTGAATGTGACTGCTGTGAGGGATACGATTGAAATATTTGAAATCCCATCAGAACCAAAACAGTGAAATATTTTGAGTATTTGTGCACACGAGTTTTTGCTCCTTTTTCCATAAATAATTCACAGTGTGGATGACTGGCAGAAATGGGGAAATATACTTATAATATAAATATTGTATATTTACAATGTAGCAGAATAAAATAAAAGTATGTGGAGATGATGTGTTTCATTCACTGGGGTAGTTTGTGTGTGTCCGTGTTGTATTGTCGTTCGTCGTTTGTATCTGTAGTTTGCATAGAAGCTGCTACGAATTTCGTCCTATTTATTTTTTTTATTCATGTGTGTATATATGATTTTGAACTTGCGTGTGACTCTTGGTCTTTGACAGTCCATATGTTTGTGTGAGTTATGTTGGATGAACGATTAAATACGAGCTTTAATTCAATCTAATAGGATGCCGAGAGTGACGACTGAAATTTAATGCTTTGATATGTACATGAGGAAAAGCTTATTTATATATGTATGCAATACTAATACACACGGAACTTGAATAAGGAAAAAATGCACATGTTCATCAAAATTAGAAATTAGAATTTATATAGAATGTAAAATATTATGTAGGTCGAATTCATAGTCATTTTAGCAGAAATCCCATTGCCGACTCAACTTGGAATAATGTTGAGCTTGTATTATAATTTATATGTAAATACAAAGATATTATGTGATAAAGATATGTTCAAACATAAAGATAAAGATATGTTCAAAATACCAATAAAATTAAACATTAAATGTGAGTCAACAATTAATTAAGTGGGACATTTGATTCCTTTTTTGGATTTATATTCTTACATTGGATATTGTTTCAGTAATTGTACTCACATTAATTTAAGCGTCTATATTGACTCTTCATTGATGAAGTGGGGAAACTAAATGGAACTCAAATTGGCGAGAATAAAAGTAGTGACAGTGTATAAAGTAAGACATTCATCGATGGCTGTGGAGTTTAAAATGGTGACCGTGTCACCGTTTGTATGATGAAACCAAAAGTATCGCCCATTTCCATTCCCGTTTAAATTCGCAATTGGGACATTTTCTACAGCCATTCGTCCAATGTCCGTCCCAAAATCCACTCCATTAATCTTTTCCCCTGCTTCATACTCGTTTATGTAGCCATCTTTCAGAGAACTGAACTTCGGTCCAACAAGTTTCCCAATTTCATACAAAATACAACCAACTCTGAGATTTTTTTCTGGCCTCGAGTCGAAAAATGTCCATCCAGCCGATTTGTAACATCCGTCGTCGGCTTCTAAGGCAGCAGCAATTGTTTTCATTTCCTCAGGATGATTTTTGCAATGATATGAAACTCCATGTAAACCATTTTCCTCGGATGTCCACAATCCCAATTTTATATTTCGTTTGGGTCGTTGCGATAAACTATGGATGATTCGAACGGCATTCAAATTTAAGAAAATCCCAATTCCATCATCCTGAGCCCCTTGACCAACATCCCAACTGTCCATGTGAGCAGTAATCAAAAGCGTATCATTTCCATTGGAATCAGCATTGGGATTTTGTCCAGGGAGAGTTCCAAATAGATTCTTTGATTCGTGACCGTACTCGATTGAACAGTTTAGATAAATACTCACGCGAACTGTCTCACCTGAACAAAACAAATTCCATTTAAATGATTTTTTAGCATGATTTTTTGCACTCACGAATTTCTTACAGTGAAATTCGTTCTCTCACCACGTCCAATGAGCCGGGTAATAAATTCAGAGTCCTCGACCGTCACCATAACCGCGGGGATTTTCTCTACATTCGCCGCGTATTCCACCAATCTAGTGTGAGGTGTGTAAATTGACAAAGGAGTGAAACTCCTCACCAAAACTGCCAAAGCACCGTATTGAGATGCTTGTATGGCTGCTTGAAAACTGTAATCTTTGGGTTGAAAGTCAAATAGTACAATTTTCCCTTTTACCTAAATATATAGTTCATAAAATCACAGTGGCGACTGAATACTTTTAATCAAATTAAATCGTAATTTCGACTTTTCGTCCAAACCTTGTTGGATTTTCGTTTCAGTTCTTTTATGGTGGCCACCCTCAAGATTTCTGCTTCGATTCCAGATTCGGGAGTTGCGACCGACGGCCCCATAGCCAAAACATCCAACGTTTTAGAAACCGGTGACAATAATTTGACAATCCCTGTGCCTCTAGCAATTAAATTAAGAATTAAAATCTTTGTAAGTTCTGTGGAGACACATTTTACATTTTATCTGTATTTGACTTGTATACCTGTTCCAGTAAATGGCGGGGACTCTCTCACTGTAGATATTTTGCAGTGGCGTCGTCCTTTGTAGTTTTTTCTGAAGATGGACAATGGAATCCTCCAGCATTTTCGTCCCTATGAATCTCGGCCCGTAAAAGTCCACAAAATTCACAGTTTCTCCATACGTTTTCCCTTTGAATTCTCCCGATATTTTGAGCTTAATCTCTTCGATCACTCCGGACATCCCAGAAATTTCTCGTTTCATGTTGGCAGGCAAATCACAATTTTCACCATTAAATGAAGATGTATTTTGTTTCCCCATCCGCTCCTCAGATTCCACATCCAAATTGTCATCGATTTGGTTTTCTTGTACAGACAGCTCGGATTTAGTCACAGAGCACAGTGCAATACATAGTAAAACAAATGCACAAAGTTCCATTCGAAATGACACAAAATTCTTGTTGTGGTTACTGACACAAAATTGCTTTGCATTGGATTTTGTATATTCAGGAAATTGAGTGAGGATCATAATTGCACTGACTGCTTTATACAACTTTTAGTACTTTACGAGTAGACAAAAAAAGTATCAAAACCAATTTCACACTTTGTCAATAGCAATGGCAAGAAACATCCATGCTTTTTGATTTCTACAAATTATAATATTCATCGACATTTCATTCATCGACAAATCAGCCTCATTGCATTGTATTTTTACTGTTTTGACTATATTGATTGAGCTGTCTCGTCACGCTTATTGTTCACAAATCAAAGCTCAATGTTCTCTCAAATATTCCCAATATCCGAGTATTTGAGTTCAAGGTGAATGCGAAAGTGGAATATCATAATCATCCACACTCGTATTTATTTACGAAAAACATTTTTAGCTGTAGTGCACATATAGCTTCATCTTTACTTATGTTTGCATTTCTTTTAGAATTAAATAAGATATTAAATGATACCAGTTTTCCTTTTCCAGCAAAACGTATAATAATAATAAGCGGAACCATAAGGAAAAAGGAAATGATGTCTAGATAATTGTTTAATTACCCGAGGATGAATGAAGATCCTACTCGAAAGCTAGCAAAAATAAAATAAGCTTTAAAAAAGATATCCCACGTTCTGCATAAAATGTGTGATGCTGTAAAACAATAGCAAAATGACAAAGGCAGTGCAAAAGGTATACAAAAAATGATAATTTCCCGTGGAGTCACATAATATCGTATTATCTAAGAGGGGGTTTTTTTGTTTACCCCAAACATTAATCTCAACTTTTAATATGCGTTCAAGCCTAAGGAAATAGAGTTTTTTTATGTCCAATTTTAAAGTAAAAGTACGTAAGAGCATTGGCCTGGACGAAGGACTAAACGAACCATAAATCCTCAACAAATCTCCCATCCTCAACGAACACCACACAAAACTCTCGGACTCCTCACTCAACTTTCAACTTGATCTTGAGTTTTATTTTCATATACAAACATCGTCCCGGCCAACACTATCAAAAATACATCAAGTCCCATTTTATTTTCAATTCAATTCAATTCTCAATTCAGATTTTATTTATCGTACTATTTCTGGATTGTGTACACAAAATTAATCGACGCGTGTCATTTACCAGTAATTTCCTTCTCCTTCCAGTCTGTGATTGTGAGTGAAATGACAAGTTCAAGTTCAAATAATGATTCAAGTCTCCACTACAATTTGACAAAATACACAGTCGAGTCTTTAATTCAAATAAAAATTTCGGACTCGACTCTATTCAATTATTATATTTTCCTATTTACCCTTTGGTTCTGTGGGATCCTCTCCCCACTCAAATTACCATTACACTTCCTGAAACCAGTGAATGAGGCCCTTATTCTCAATTCCACACTCATCATATTTCTCCCCGTCATCATATTTGCCAATTCCCTCCTTTCCATCACTCGACTGATCATCCGACTTCATTTCAAATGGATTCATCATGGTCGATTCCTCCTCATGAAGAGTTCAGATGCATTTTGGGCGATTGAAGAGCACGCTCAATCTTGTAACTTCAATTGTGTGTATGTTGTGGAAGGGGACTGTAATCTCCGAAATATCCGTCTCAAATTTCAGAAATTGGTAGACAATCCAAAATATGAGCGTATGCGGAGGATCGTGGTGAGGAAATATGGATTTTATTGTTGGGAACGGATGGGGAAATTGGATATTCAGGATCATGTCAAATATTTGAGTGAGAGTGAGAATGAAATGAGTGAGAGTCAAGTTTTCGAGCGGATTCAACAGTTTCATAATGAGATTTTCGAGCAGGACAAATCACCGTGGGAAGCTCTCGTCGTTCCAAAATATTATTATGATGATTCTCAGGAGGGAACTAACTCTAAAAATCCCCAGAAATATTACGCATTGGGTAAAAACATTTCATTCATTTTGAACTACAAGAATTTTTTCTGTATTTACAATACGTGTGTTCACTAATTCACAGAATTTTTCTGTATATTATTATATAGTGTTTCGAATGCATCATGCTCTAATGGATGGAATTAGTGCGGGTCAAGCAATTCGGAATGAAATTGCGGACGGAGAAGTCAAATTGTCAGTGGACCCATGTGCCAAATTGAATTTGACTCGTGCAGAGATATTTGGAAGTTACCTACATTTAGTGTGCACTGGTGTGAGGACTTTGATGAGATCCTTGACTTTGAATGAGTCCAATTGTTTCCATTCAAGAGAGACATTGACGGGCCCTAAAAGACTTGGATGGTCTCGAAGAATCAGTTTGAATGCTCTCAAAGAATTGAAGGACAAAACCAAGACGACAACGACAGCAATTCTTCTCAGTTCCTTTGCATCCGCACTGAAGAATCTGGCAGAGAAACAAGGATTAATTTTACCTCCTCTGATTCATGCTGCACCCACTGTTGCAATGTAAGTATAGAGTATAGACAAGTTGTCCAAGAGGGATACTTTTGTATGTATACGATACGATACGGAGTACACTGAACTTTGAACTGTCTTCCTTTAAAGGTTACCATATCCAGATACGGGTCCACAGAATAGATTCATGGTCGCTCACCTCCCTATTTGTACTGGAGGGAAGAATCGACTCTACAGACTTCAACAAGTTCACAAATCCGCGAGGAATCTCTCAAAGTCGTCAGTGTTGATGATGAACAAGGCCATGCTATGGTTAGTGGGTCGATGGCCCATTGTCGTCATGAATATGTTTTTTCGGTTCGTTCATGCCAGCTTCCTCGTCTCAAATGTCCCAGGTGAGCGAAACCTTTGAATTTATGCACCAAAAGCTGCCCGTGTACCTGTTTTTTTATATACATAATGGGACTTTTTATGATACCAGGTTTCAAGGAAGAAACGTTTTTATTTGGTGGTCGACTTGTGGATGCTGCTGGTTGGACACCACTAAAAGGAACAACAGGTCAGTTTTTTTCTGGTTGTGTTTTTACAGTGTGGAATTTACAATTTAATCATTTAAATTAATCGTTCTACTGTTTTGTGTGTGTACTTGTAGGTATTGGAATGTGCCTATTTAGCTACGCTGGAAAAGTAAGAGCAGCCATTGTGGGTGACAAAGTCTCTCTCCCCAATGAATCTGATGTCAAAGATTTAATCGAAGAATTTGAATTTGAAATTGAAAATCTTGCTAAGGATGTCGGATCTTCGTCTTGTTTCACCGTCTAAAATGTTTGTCGAATCAAAAGTTGTTTTTTCTTCTTGTCAATTTTGTTTAGTGCACACCAAGTCAGTGTGCCATTTCAGCAAAATGAGGTATGTACGCAGCATTTAAAAGCTATACAGTTTTAATGTAATATCTATCGATCTTTCAGAGAAAATAAATTACAAACGTATATGATTAAATTTTCAATTTAAATAGCATCATTACAAATTAAGTACATTGAATTAAGTACAATTAGTCATTAGGGCTTTATCGCCGTGTTCGGGTGGAGAAAATAAGACTGATTTGCAGATCTTAGTGCATTTACCTATGTAAACGCATAACCGTCATTCAACACGTTAATAAAGTCAATTCATTTCATTGAATAAGCTCACTATCTACATGTAATTAAAATTTTAACGCATCGAATATAGCGAAATTTCCATATTGGCGAGTATTTAGAACATGGAAAAGTCGCGTAACTTTCAAATCAGTTTGAATGGCGAAACCGGCCAAATGCCGAAACGGTAAGTGTGACCGAATTAAACCGAAATTATTATAATTACAATTAAAACAATATACCGATACCATCAAGAATTATCATGTATCACAATCCTCGTAAGTTTCTTAATTAGTAATCATTAATTATGAAGTAATTGTAGTATTGTAAAACTGACTGGGCTTTTTCTCTTTCATCATAATCTTTTCTCAGTGTAACAAACCAAGACTATACTACAATCTTGATACCGATTTACATAAACAATCTGTTTTAAAAAATTAGCTGTAATCTAGTGAAAAAATTGAATGTACCAATGGTACAGTACCACCTTTAATCATGAGTTTATTAGATAATGCAATTCTTGTTCGCAATCAGTAATGTCCATTTTTTAATTCTATCATATTATAGTGAGACAAAAGACTGTTCAAAATCAAAATGGTGAGACAGAGCATACTGCTGCTGCTGCTGGAGGGGATAACAACAGAAATACGAGTAGAGCCACTGCCAGAAATTTTCTGGGCCGTATCGATGAAAGTACGTACATACCTACACATAACAACTTGAATATATTCCAGAATAAATTATTATTATTTTTATTGACATGGTCAAAAATGTTTCAACATGAAAATGAATAAAACTGATAAATTCGTCACTTTTTTTCTCCAGAAAAAGTTCGAAAAGGAAAAGTGACAAAGTATCTCAGCCAAAGGTTTTTCGGATTCATCAAAATGTAAGCTTTTTAAATTATTATTTATCTTTCCAATTCGTATTGACATTATAACTCGATTTTATTGAACTGACGAGTAATTAAAACAAACTCAAATAAACAGGGACGAGTACGAAGACTATCAAGAACCCATATTTAAAGAAGGAATTTTTGTTCATGAGAGATCATTTCAAGTCGCACCCCATTTACGATTTGGATTGGCGGAAGGGCAAGAAGTCGAGTTCACCTTGAAAAAATGCCGAGGTCGTTCGGGTATCGAAGCAATTGACGTCCGTGGTCCTGGAGGAATGGCACTACTGGGAAGTCGTGATGTTGCCTATGGGAATTGTCCTGACTTTTGCGGCAAAAATCGACAAGTTGAATAAAAAAATGAGACAGATGAACCGGAAGTGGGACCCAGTAATGGGAACGATGAACCAGAAGGTAAAGACAAGAAAGATAAAGCTGAGGATCTACCAAACTCTCGAGAAGTTGCTGGAGACAATGACGTAAGCTCTTTTATGCATAATCTGCATGATAGTCTTTTTTTAAATAAATTTGGAAGGAAAATCGTATTACAAAATTATGTACAAAGTCTGTCGCTATATCGAATCGCTAGTATTATTTAGTTCCATAGTATTTCTTTTGGTATCACTAAATAAATGTTTGTTTATATATATATGGGAATCTGCAGGACAAAGGAAAAATTCAGAGCAAAAAGATGAAAAGGAAGTCCAAAAAAAAGCAGAATGCTGAAGCCAGTGCCACAATTTACACCAGCAATAGTGGACGTACAATTAAGAAGTTATACCCGATTGAATGTCGGAAGAAACCTGAAGTCATTGCAGTACCTTTAGATGAAGATCAAGCATCCATTGAGAAAACTGAACTGACAGCTGAGAAGATTTCCGAATCGAAAGGTGAAGTCTTAGATCCAGTGAAAGAGGATGAATTGAAGAATAAAACTGATTCAAAAGCATTAGCAGAATTACGTGCAGCTTTTGATAATTATTTCGCCAAGATGAAAAATACAAGGTCGTCCTAATTTTTTTATTTGAAGAAGCATCATATTTGTATTTTATTTCCTGAACCTTGAAAAAGCTATTTTTGTTATGAATTTTTGTAGTCGAATATGTACATGCATTATTATTAGCTATGATTTCTCGTCTGAAAAAAACAATTTATTTATTATCAAATGTTATTTAATCACAAGGACGATTAAGACGATTTATATTTCAGCATGTGAACTAATTTTAGTAAACGTAAGTATACTTAATTGTTATGTTTGACAGTATATAGTATATAGGTAGTTGTAATTTAATTTTTAATAGTAGACGAGCATAAGTACATCAGAATAATAAACGGAGGGACTGAACAAAGATATTTTACAGTTACATTGTACAAACTATAGTAATGATTTTAATAATTCTAATAATTTTATTGCGAAAATGCGTTAAAATAAATGAAGAATAAACATAAATTATAAATACGCCTACCTACAGTGTTTGCCTTTCCTATCTTCTTTTTCTCCTTTTTCTTAATGCATTTCCGAAATGGAGATAAGTTATCTCAAATAACAACTAAATATTCATGCACATTAAATAAAATTCAACGCATCGAATATAGCGAAATTTCCATATTGGCGAGTATTTAGAACATGGAAAGCAAAAGCCGCGAACTTTCAAATCAGTTTTGTGCATTTCATTTTGAGAAACGACTTTTTATTGAAAAAGTTTTCAACGAAAAACGTGAACAAACAGAAATTGGAACGAAATAATTTTAATTACGATTAAAACAATACATCTTGGAGATCATGGACTACATAAGAAGCACCATGCAGTGTATAAGGGTCCTCATGGATTATATTCGTAAGTTTTCAATAATATATCTCTTCGTATATATACTTACTTACTTTTACTCTTGTTATTATCGAATGGTCTTTCTCTCTCGACTTTCTCGTAATCATTTCTTTGCATGTAAAATATATTGCAGACCGAAAAATATTTTTACAACTGGATGGACCAAAAGAACAAGCGGAATCAAAAAATGAGAAAGATGAACCGGAAGTGGGACACAGTAATGGGAAAGATGAACCAGAAGGGGAAAACAAGACAGATAAAGCTGAAGATCTACCAAACTCTCGAGAAGCTGTTGGAGGCAATGACGTAAGCTCTTTTATGCATAATCTGCATGATAGTATTTTTTTAAATAAAGGAAGGAAAATCGTATTACTACATATTATGTATTATGTCTTAATTCTGTTGCTATTGAATAGTGTTTATTTAAACAAGTTTTGGTTTTTGTATCGGAATTTGTAGGACAAAAGATTAGGAAAAGGTCAGAGCAGCAAGAACAAAAGGACAAGGAAGAATAAGTCCAAGAAAGAGCGAAACGCTGAAACTGCCTTTTTTAAACCTGCAAAGGAAGTTCCTGCCAAGACAGAACCACCAACAATTTACACCTACAATATTGGAGGTAAAGAGTTTCATTCCATTAAGAAGTTGTACCCGATTGAGTATCGGAAGAAACCTGAAGTCATTGAAGCACCTCTAAATGAAGACAAAGTATCCATTGAGAAAACTGAACTGGCAGCCGGGACGACTCCCAAATCGCAAGGTGACGTCTTAGCTCCAGTAAAAGAGGAGGAAAAGTCGATCTCAACTCACAAGTCTGATTAATTCAACTTATCTTAAAAGACGGACTCGGAAAAGACTGATTCAAAAGCCTTTTAGCAGCAAAACTACGTACAGCTTTTTGATGGCGCTAGATACAGAAAAAAAAAGATTATATTAACATACACTTTATCCTTAAAAGTAGTATACACTTAAATTTATATTAATTTGAAGAAACAATTGAATAATTATATTTTTATTTGATTTGCTGAACCTTAAAACCTATTTGTTAGGAATGTGTGACATTGTATTTAGTTGATTATGTACCTGCATATTATTATATGTAGGTATGATTTCTTTTCTGAAAATTACAATTTATTTACTTATGTAAATATTATCAAATGTTATTTAATCAAAAGACTGATTTAATATATTTCAGCATTTGAACTAATGTTAGTGGGACATTAATAGTATCTAGTTTAGGTAATGCCAACTTAAGAGAAATTAAAACTTGCTTGCATAACATATGTTTTTTTTAATTTTTGTAAATCAACGAGTGAGGGTGGTTGCCGTTCTCTACATATACTTTTGTTTTCCTCGCACCTTATACTCAGGTACGTAGATACATAATTTAAAAGATTCCGTTATAAAAGCGCTCGCAGCGTTCATCGGTTTTCAATCGGAGTGAATTGTGTTTCGTGTCATACGTCGTAGCTAGATCCGAGGGGTTATTGCGTTTTAGCATTTTTATACATTAGTTTCCAAATCCAGATATTCAAAACGTAGGTATAATTTATAAATTGCGTGTTCAACATACACTAATATGTTTAGAATTTGAAAGTTACAGATAATAAATCAGGTTTTCTACTATAGTGGAGATTCGTCCTTGATTTGAGATCAAGTTAGAAATTTATGAATTCAATTTCGATCTCCGGATATAATTTACATGATGAGAAAATGGGAGTGAAATCTTTATTTACGTTCAGTCGATTGTCTCATTTGACTAATGTGTAAATATACCATGGGCATATATGTATATATCGTAGAGTGCAATCCTCAATTACCATGCTGTTGACGCTCCATGTGTACATATACATATGTATGGAGTCTGTTAGTTTGTAATTGTATAGTTCACAATAGAGTAGAAAATAAAATATTCCTCGAGGCTGTTTATTCGCTATTCTTCATTCGTTATTTGCCCAGGAGAAAAAACGGGAAGGATTTCAAAGAGTAATAAAGAGTTTTGTCTATTTGATATTAGACTAACTACCAACTATAATATACACGCTTGAGATGGCCACTGGTAGAACTATAGTGAAAGTGATATGATATATAGCGACCAAGTTGAAGGTTGAGAATATATTTTACATATAGATGCTTACCAGAGAGAAGGACATTTGAGCACAGTGTGTGTAAGTGAATTTCTTTCTACACACCGTCTTCATCTTTTGGTCTTCTCTCTCTCTCTCTCTCTCTCTCCTGTCACTTTTGCCATGTTGATCTTTTTGTCTGTGAGTTTTAACTCCATGCGCAATTCTCCTCACAGAATCCAATCTCATTTTATTCATGTTGAAGCAATGGGAAACGGCAATGCAATACAGGGCTCAAATGTTAATGGCATGTAAGTATTTATGCAAAGTTAAGGGGAGTCTCAGTAGTCATCTTCTTGTAACTCTCAAATTCAAGCTGATCTCCGTCTCCGTCTTTCGCTCTCTCATCTAAAATCTATATTACCTTGTTCAACCTCTCTATCAGTAGGACTATTGTTACGTCACTGAACTGAATTCCCCTCATGTGTGGATTTGTCAAACCCAACCATTTCCACACACACAGTTACATACATACACAGAGAACATTAACATAACAAATTAACTGTAGCAAAGTTTTTCTTTTCCATCCTATACGACTATAGCCAAGACGAAACTCATCAGCACACATACAAATATCATTTTTATCTCGGTACTCATTAGTCTGTAGAATCAAATTATACCGGTACGAGCCAGCCAAAAGCCAGCAATCGTCTAGATTTCCAAGTAAGTCAATATAGTTAAAAAAAACAAACATTTTATTCAATCGCATGTATTTTTTAGTAAATACGGTGTAAGTACGCGTTGTTATTATTATTGTATATTTCCTTTTAATTGTAATCGTTCATATTAACTGGAGTATAGGGAAATCGTAACTGCATTTACATTCTGTTTTCCGTTTTTTGAATTCCCCCATGGAAAAAGTTTAATTATTATGTATATATCCAGTCAATTGCTCTTTTGTTTGCACAGCTGTGAGTGAGTAAAAGTGTGAGAATAATAAATAAGTGAATGGAAATTATGTATATATATAGGTAAATATACACATTGCAGATGTGTACTTATAAACATATTTTAATACTTTACACTGTCATTAATTTGAGGTACTAAAGTTTCACAGAGGGATGACTCACTCAGACTTAGTTATTTGTCTTTAAAAAATTTAACTCTGACAGATGTAAATCGGGATTCCCAGTTTTAAATTTCAGTTCTTTCGATTTGATATCGAGTTATACAGTGAAAATACCTCTAGTAAAATCACAACAAATTCACACGAAAGATTCATGTGTATAAATCGTCATAAATATTACAATTGAAACTTGTGTGGAAGAAAGTGGATCAAAGATATCCAAGTTGTCTGTGGGAGGTATTAATTTTTTATGTGTTCAAACTTCCATCTTGGATCCCCATTCTCTCTTGCACAATTTGATAGGAATATTAAATTAATTGCAATCAAAACCCATAAAAACTGGAGCAAATTTCAATATGTATATGAAGAAAATGTAAACATTTTGTTTTTTACTTTCACAGGCACAAAAACTGTGGACAGAGGAAAATGAACCTTTTTTAAGAGGCTTCGTAGACAAAGAGAAAAAAAGATTGAAGATTTTCCTTGAAATTTGAAATTTCTACTTTCCACTCTCTCTCTCATAATAAGAATCTAAATTGAAAGATCAAGATGGCTTCCCGAATCTTTGGTAATAGACCAGATTGTGCCTACTATCTATTATTGGGACTTTGTGCAGCGGCTGTTTTTACAGCATTTGGGGGGATTTTCACATACATTGGATATTGGCCTCAGCTAGTATTTCATCCGTCTCATCAAGGACACGAAATCCATCCTCAACATAGCAGCAATATTAATAATAATAATCATCATCATTACTACGACTATGTTCATAAAACGACGGCCACGGATACAACAATTGAATTATACGCTGTCCTCGGCCCAATATTCTTGATAGTTGGTGTGAGCATTGCTCTTCTCGTTGGAGTTTTAGCCATAAAATATGATTGTGAATATGAACCAGAAGAGCCTAAAATAGCCATTCTACGACTCGCCTCTGAGATGTCATTGAATCAGGACAGTAAATATGAACTTATGAGTACGAGACCAGGTGGAATTATCGAAGGGGAAATTCCAGGAACAAGTGGAACTGGATTGACTCACCAAGTTCATGAGCAACAACAACAACAGCAATCCAGTAGTGGACTTCCTATGGTTTAAAATATTCAATATATAGGATGTATATTTATATTTAGTTATTTGAATGTAATCCAAGCTTTTATACCAATTATTATCATAATTATATCTGTATGTTATATCACTGAAGGGAATGTTCATTTAATAATTCTATACATCTGTATTCTGTATTGACTGTACAGGTTGATCAGAAATTTAGAGTATGTATTGTACTGTACAATTTGTACAAAATCTAGTACTAAACTGTATCTCTTACTTACTGTATTTTTTCGGTTTAGTAATAATTAATTGCTAATAATTCAAGCTCAAGAGAATCGGGATCTGTGTAAATTGTGATAAACTTTGGTACTTATTTGGGATATCTGTGAATATTTATATGTAAAAAAATTAAAAATTCTATCAAAAAAATAGAAGAATTTAATAGTCAATCTTTCCTATAAAAAAAGTAGTGCAAAATGTATTTGGGAGTTGAGAGACTGAACGAGAAAATACATATATGCAAAATACATGTGTAACACTTCAATGATGTGATTTCCTTTGAATTAGGTGTTTGAAATTTTGAGAACTACGATTTACTATGTGTGTATTATCTAGCAAATGTGATGTAACTTTTAAAAAAATAATTAAATGTACTGTTTAATAAAGTAGTTTTATTGTACATATGGTGGAATCTGATGATTCATCAGTTGTTCTTGCATTTCCGGTTGGTATTTTCATTGACTATATGCTAAAAAAATTAAGGAAACGTGTATTTTTAGTTTCCCAAATCCTGACGTGAGTCAAGTTGACGAAAAAAAAATTAAGAATGAAATTAAAAGTGATATTATTAAGTATGATTCCTTTTTACTTGACTTTGACACATGCGGTGAGAGAGAGAGAGAGACAAAGGGGTTTAAAGTTTAAACTGAAGCCGTGCAAATTCATATTGTTCCTGCTTAATTGCTCTTGACTGAACAATTATATTTATTTACCATGAACGTCTCACATTCACACTCACACGTCTCTGATCATCAATCATGAACGACTTCACAAAAGTCCAATGCGTGGAAGAAGATGCACACTTGCTTAAGTATGTATATTATTATAGTATATGTACATATAATATAATATGAGACATGCTACATGTTATATTTAGTTACAGCATCAAGAATGACGACTCTGAACAATAAAAAGCTTATTTGTGTAAAAGTGTAAAAAATCTGTATAAATTTTATATATAGGCAGTATACAGATATGTAACTGTATGGGAAAGTCAAACTGGCAAACATCAAACAGCCTCAAATTCAAAAGTGGAAAATGTGGGATAAAAAAACAATGTAAAAATCCAATTGCATTGTTCAGTTTCACTGAAACTCTTTCACTGCTGAACATGCACGTTCACTGCATTTTGCATTTTTCCAACAACGAGAGACTAAACTGCACACACACACAATGGAGTGATAGGGACAAGTTTTACGCCTAATTACCAAAGAATTAACTATTATTCTATTATTAAAAGAATGCGAAAAGGATATGTATATGTAAATGTTTGTTTTAGAACCTTCATAATTTCCTGTGAAACAATTATCATGTACTTTTTGCAGAGGAAGAAAAAAATAACAATTCACATAATTCATAATTGAATGCATGTAGAAATTATTAATACAATAATTATAATTAATCATTATCCATGTGAATTATTTGAAATGAAATCCCAAAATGTTTCCTCAAATTCTATATATGTAGTTGACATTGTTGTGATTATTTGATTATTGTTGATGATTGCTCTGAATTTTTCTGATTGACATGCAATAGACAGAGAAAAGGGACATTATAAATTACGCGTTTTGAATAAATTAAACACAAGTGCAGAGGATTTTTTCAAGGCTCAACGTCGGTATATTTGTATAGTTTTCCTTTTATTCAAAAATAATATCGCAGTTTCTGTTTCTATAATTTTTCTCTACATATTTTTGACATAAACCTTTGAATTCTTATGGTGCTAATTATTTGGGACTTAAATTGTGTACAATATACAAATTATAATTTTAAATACGTATATATACAGTGTGGCCAATTTATTTATGGACAGTTTCTTATGACAAAATTTACCGATGGTTGTTTTACATGTGAATACATATTAAGCTTAATATGTATTCACATGTAAAACAACCATCAAACAACCATGTAAAACAACCATTTACTTTGTTTTAAATAGCATTTCATTGTAAACTGTGTAAAGTCTATGAGTTTTATGTACAAGTTGCAATGAAAAATTCGGGATTGGGTGTTTATTTAATTAAAATAAAGGGTTTTGAGTTGTTCACTTCCCGTAATAAAAATACTTTTTTTTTAAATATCGTATACCTATATGTACAACTACAGAAAAATACAAAAGTTGATAATGTATGTGTGTTGTGATATTTTTTGATTTGTTGTATATTTATAGTTACCAGTTGGCTACAATATGGTTGCCCATATTCCAAGAGGTGCTTGTAATTTGAATATTACACAAATAAGAAAGTCACCCAACTACTTAGGTATGTCATCAACATCCGTGTTTTTCTTCATTTCTTACGGTTTACCATCGGGGATGGAAAGCATCTCATGGTTAATTACATTATGTGTACACATTAAAGCTTAGGGAGAAAAAAAGTATGTAAAGAAGGAACTCTGTCTCTGTTCAAATTTAAAATTTAAGGGTTTGGTTTTTGTTAGATTTTCTTTTGTACTTTGACTTGAACCTTTTCATTTTCATACTTCCAGACTTTTACAACCTCAGCTTGACAAGTCACTGTTTAGTTAGAGTAGTTAGAACATACATACATAATACATAGTGCGTAGTCGTATATAGATTTTGTATTCCTTTTTATAAGTTTTTCTCTCGGTGGGTATTTACAAACATTTGGGGTTTGGCACGTTTGACGCCCTCAGAAGCGACACTCGTTATTAATTCACCTACACGCCTCCACAGCCCAACTAAAACGTTTTTTTTTTTAAACTTGATTTTAATGGATAATTTTATAAAAATAAGATCCATGTAAACAAATAAAAATCGCGTGTTTTCTCAAGTTTTTTCGTTAACACTGAAAAGTTTTAGATATGATCTTGAAATAATTATAAATATCCTGTACAGACTTTTCCGAAAAAATTACTCACATTCATATGAAAACGATGTCGAGTATGTACATATAACTGAAGTATGTACAGATTGAAAGTGAGTTCACCCACGTTTTAATCTTTTAAATAAAGACCGCAAACGTTACACGCGTTGAAAATGATGTTCAAAAAGCTAAGCTGAGTCAACTGTAGACTTCTCACAGCAGGGTTTTCATTCTTTACATACTTTGAGGGATCGCAATATTCAGATATAACATGGAACGCCTGTCATGATTCTTATAGAATAGAATTTTCAACTCAAAAAAATTTATTCATGCACCGGTATATTGCTATCTCCTGTGTGTGTGTGTGTGTGTATATATATATATATTTATAATTTTTTATATTACATGAACACTTGAATCCTGATTTTGCTTCGTTTTCATTATTATTATAATAAATACAAAAATAAAAGTATATATATATTATACAGATATTTATATGGATATGGAATTTGAATGGCATATAAAAATCTCTCATGATTACATGATAATTTATTTATTGATGGTTGGGAAATCGTGATTGTTTATAGCTCTGAGAACCATTGAAGGGTCGTACATTTTGAATGGGAACTGGGCGATCAGTTGGCCTGGTGAGTATGAAGGTGCTGGAGCCAAATTTCAGTATCAAAGGCAAGATGTCAAGTCGTTTGAATCCATTGCTGCGTCCGGGCCACTTCGAGAACCTGTTGACCTCTTGGTTCGTCTTCAAATTTAAACCTCTTCATCTATATACACATATATTTCTCTTGGTAAAAATAACTTGTTAATATATAACATCATGTTGATGAATTGTAATTGTACATATATATATAGGTGCTCTATCAACAACCGAATCCTGGAATAAAATATGAGTACATGCTCCCAATGTCAGATAGTCCAATTCCTCCACTTCCAGCGGACACAATCAGTCCATTGAATTCAAATCGTCCATTAGCAGTAGCCATCGTCGGCGGCACCTCTAAACCAACAATATTCAATAGCAATGCTCCCTCCAATCTCCTATTAAATGGAAATAGTAACCCAAATTTGATTTCATCTTTCATTCCCAAATCCTCTTCCATTTCCAGTCCAGGAACTCCAATTTATTTACCTGGTGACTCCTCATCTGCATATAATATCCCTGGAACTTCATCCAATCTACCAAATCAAATCCAACAATCTCAACAACAACAACATCCTCATCCTCATCTTCATAATCATCATGGACGACGACGGAATCATCATAATCGAGGACTTCACAACAACAAACCAGAAACGGATAAAAAATTCTTTTGGAAAATCACTGGCTATTCAAATTGTACAGATCCTTGTGCTGGTGGTGAGAGATTTTACTCTTTTTTTTTTATTGTATTCCCTTCGGGTGGAATCACCCAAATAAATCTTTCGTCTTGATTATTTATGTGGCCATTTACACTCAAAATGTTGACGTAAATAGTATTATTATTATTGTCAATGTGACTGTGTAGGTACACAAAGGTCAGTAGTGAGATGTGTTCGTGCTCCAAATGGAACCCCCGTTTCCGACCGCAGGTGTCATGTGGAAGAGAAACCTTTGGGTCAAACCATTCGATGTAATTTAAAGCCATGCCCTGCCGAGTAAGTTTTTTTTTTCTTCTCTCTCCTTTTTTTTCTCCCCTTTCCCTTTCCCACATCTAATATTTATCTATGTCATTCCAATGGCTTTGCATATGTACAAGTACTTACAAATACACACTCTGATTGTGAGTATAGTTTGCCTTAAGAACTTTCAATTTTCTACGCATATATACAAACATTTTTCGCACTCATTCATCAAGTTCAAATGAATGTGTGTATATACATATAAAATATCTTGCCCTGTGACTGCGTATTTTTAGCTTCTATAATCACACACAAATGCATATAAGTAGCTGTAAAGTGAAAAAAAGTCTGTATTTCAATGTTCAATGTGCATATGACAGAAATTGCGTCCAACTTTGATATGGATAGGAGAACATTTGTATTATCAGTATTTAGTAGCAGTGTGATAAACTTTGCTAAATAATAAATTGCATATGCTATAGTATTTGCTCCAGCTATCAATATAATGATGTAATTAATAAATATGTGTGTAGTGTGTGTGTGTACTCATGGATTTGAATATTTTGAATATACGATATTTAGTATATAGTGCGAGGAGTTCTTTGAATTGGGAAGAGATTGGAGTAATTTGAATTGAAGCCAATATCAAATAGATTCATAGTTCATCGTTTCGTGTACAGAGATACTGTGCGGGGTCGTCATAATTTTATTATATGACAAAATAAATAAAAATAATCTCTTGTTGGTTTTCAAAATCCGCTGGTGTCACACACACACACATACACAGAGTCATAATTTAGAGTGATAAAAAGGAAGCGACCCGATGTATTTGTATACCCATGAAAAATGTATGATTTTTTTTTGCAATTGAATGAAAGGCTGAGTCTGTACGGCTGTAGATGACTAATGGCCATGTAATAACCATAAAATATATATAAATTACATGGACAAAATGCATTAATGATGTGATGAAAAGTTGGGAAAGCTCTACTGGAAAGTACACATTCATCTACAAGAGAGGAAGAAATCTCACATCTTACATCTTTTTGCCTCTACATGAAATCATTTAAACTCGATTTAATATTTACATTTTTAATGCACTTGTTGACTTTTTAAACGTCCAATTGACAGGAAAACAAATAAAAGGATTAGTAAATATATTTAGTAAATTAAAGTATTTTGCTATACACAGTGCAGATTACAGATTGCACATTGCAATTCAAGGGGAAATTGAATGACTTGTGAGATTAACAATAAGTTAAGGTTCTTCATTGGGGCTGTGTATAGTTATAGTAATTTAGTTATTATTAACAATTCAAAGATGAATTTCAAAATGGAATTGGTGTGTACAGAAGAAGAAGAAAAAGAAAAGGAACTTTTGCCAAAAAATTATCAACCCAATTAATTCCATAGACTTTGGGGTGTTAGTTGTCGTATATGACAGTGACAAGCTAGTTATCTCGTGTCACAGTTGATTCGCGGTGGTGGGATTTAGGATTTCGGATTCGCACACAAAAACTAAACTGAGCATGCAATGTGCCAGAGCCTGTCAATCCAATACATGTATATTCTTTACTATGTACATTTTTTGCAGCAGTTTCTTTTCTTGTGCGTATACAAGACAAATATACCATGTATAAATATGTATACAAGGAAAAGAAGCGTGCAAAAAAAGAAATAAAAAAAAGCTACGTTGGCGTTGGCAGGAGGTTTGTAAATACAGAGGGTCATACAAGATATTAGGACCACTCGTTCACGTACTACTCTAGACAGATCTTTCGTTTTACGGGCATAAAATGATATCCATCGTCAACTTGATGCTACTTCCTCGGGACGTATTCGAGTTTATCTGCCTCCGATATCACATCCCTGAGAAATGCAGTTTTGAAAATCACTTGTTAAAAAACAGAGTTCCCAAAAGCCTGTTTTTCACGATGTTCGGATTTTTATTTTTATTTTTCCTGGATTTAAAAATAAGTCAAAAAATTGCCAAAGCTCGGACATTCTCGGTATACGTATTCTACACATTGACAACAAATCTCATCTCCGAATTCCTTCAAATGACTGCGCTACGGCATCCGATACACGAAAAAACGCATCGACACTTTTTTTAACATTGTTTCTTATGGAGAGAACATTTTTTGCCTCATTTTTCATGTGCACTCGTGACGATTGCATCCAAACCCGTTGAGCAATCAACCTGAACTTTCGCAAAAGGGTGAAGAACTAATTGAAGTCCCCAAAATTGCATCTAGCGGTTTTTGAAATTGAGGGGTGGGGGAGGGGGACGTCGGAAACCGTAGAAAACAGCTTTTCAAACAAGCGTTTTTCAAAACTGTATTTCTCAGGGATAGGGAGATAAACTCGAACACGTCCCGAGGAAGTAGCATGAAGTATACGATGAATATCATTTTAATTTTATGCCCGTAAAACGAAAGATCTGTCCACAGTAGTACGTGCAAAAGTGGTCCTAATATCTTGCATGACCCTCTGTATGTACAGATATATGTGTGCTCGGATTTGACATAATCTCTATACAGCATCTAATAAATTTGGATGCGGTGTGTCAATTCAAGTGGTGTATCGTACATCGTACAGTGAAAGGAGATCGTCTGAATTTTTTTTCCTCTTTTTTTTATCACTTTTAAATCCTCTTTGGCTTCTGTAATCACTAATCACGCAATAACCTCCAATTCTATAACTCTAACCAAGATGAAGAGGAACGATTGGATGTTTGAACAGGAGCCCAATAAAATCATTGTCTCTTTCTCCCTCAATCCCATTTAAATTCCTTCCTGACAATTCCATTTAGTCCCAAAGTACCTACTCCCTGCCTATACATTTTCATAATGCTTCCGCATGACGTTCTAATTCCAAAAGAAATACAGATACAAGAAGCGAGAAAAAAACGTCTATAAATTAAAAGTACCTACATACATGCTAATGACTCACCAGGTTTATCCCAATAAATCTACACACTCCACTTTTACATTTACAGTTTGATGTGGTTTTGTTAATTTAGTGAGCTTTTTACTGTTTACCACTTTGAATGTTGAATTTAAATTAAGTATTTTACGTTGGTGTGTGGAGTGATGTCAAGTGTTGTTAAGTAAAGGATACGAATAAGAATAATAATGTGGCTCAAAATGTTTTTTGTCTATCTATATAGTTGGACAACTGGGTCATGGACAAATTGTAGCTGCGATGGATTACAAACTCGGACAGTTCACTGTCAACAGAAAGTTTCGCCGACCCTGACAATGCGGGTTCGTTCTGATTCTGAATATACCATTGACAATGAATGAATGGGTAGAAGAGAAGCGGTATGTAAAAAAAGTATGTGTATAATTTGTCAATCTGACTCTTTACTTTCACACACACACAGGTTGCTTCTGGAGCGTGCATGGAAACGGAACCAGAGGCCCAGCGGGCATGTTATAAAGCGTGTCATCATTGGGAATCCAGTCCATGGAGTCAAGTGAGTCGTCGTATATTACTTTCTCTCAAATTATGTAGTATATTATATATATGATGATGCTGGGCACAAAATGAGCAATGACAAAGCATATTATATATGACAATATAATGATTTCTCACAATTTCTCAATCTCAGCATGTCATTATTCATTATATGGTGTGTACATGTACTTTATGTACATGTACTTTATGTACATTGAAAGGAATTGAGATGACTCAATTGATAGTGAAGACCACCAAAGTATATTTCCAATAATGCTGCGGGCATTCAGCGTGAATTTGACTAACAATAAACTCTCTTTCACATGAAATATACTTATGTTCGCGTTCTGATATGTATTTCTTATTACGATTACATGCAATGTACGTCATGCATGTAATTTTGAAAATAAAATGGGAAATGGAATACATATGTGTTTAAAGAATTTTACAATTAAAAAGTAAAGATAAAAAATTAATGGATTAAGTGACACACTGCATATTTTTCTGTGTATTGTATACCTCGTGTTTTTTATTTAGTGTTCTCAAAAGTGTGGGAATGGGATAAGGAAACGAAGCGTGAGCTGTTTGAATGCGAATGGAGAAAATATTGAAAACAGTCACTGTGATCTTGGAGACCGGCCGATGGAGATTTCTGCTTGTAACATGGTGTGTAAAATCCATGCGGGTTCAGAATTTTTATCCTATGAAAGCAATTTTTATAAAGCAAATCTTTATTTAGGGGCCGTGTGAGGGTGTCGACTGGTTCATATCCGAATGGTCATCAGAATGTTCAGCAACTTGTGGAGGAGGTAAAGCTTGATTAAAATAATACTTGTTCCATAGGAAGTTATTGTACAATACATGAAATGATAATAATAATGTTCGTAATGCTAATGTATGTATATGTATAGGTCTTCAGAGTCGTCACGTAGCATGTGGAGGACTCAATCTTGCTCGAAGGAAACATTCTGCAGAGACGGAAACGAATTTGGTGGAAGATGAAGAATTATACGAAGATGAAAATTCTCCATTGTCTTGTGATGAAAGTAAAAAACCTTCAGATGAGAGAGAATGTTTTAGCGAGCGAAATTGTGGTGACCCAGTTTGGTACACCAGTGATTGGGGAGAGGTGAGATGATTTTTTTTAGTAAATGTCATTTATTTTGTCGAATTTACCTGTAGAATCCGTTGTATATTCTGTCCAACTTTGTCAATTGTCAATGATCAAATTCTCTATTTCTATTCTTCGAACGACAAGGTTTAAAAAACTTTGTGATATTGAATATAAGAAAGTACGTGTAATGGAAACCACGACCAATGTTTTTTTTTGCAGTATCCAATAAAAATGTCATTAACCATTACGAGGTCCTTAAAAAGTACATGAAGCTTTCAAAAAGTTTACTTTGGTGTGTGCTCTAGAAGAGAGGTTGTCACATATAATATGACTCTTGACTTTTGATTCCAATGAGTAAAAAAAACATCACGAAGATGAATTTATTATTAATGTAGTCATCTCAAATACATTTTATCTATATACCATATTACTTTTTCCTTTTTCAATATTCAAAATCTCCAGAGCTATTAATTTAAAAAGGATATGTATCGTATAGTATACTCAATTTCAATTTGACATAATTCACATGAAACGATTGAAACTCTCCCACTACTGAATTTGTTTTCTGGGCTTTCCTTTCTTATAGCTCTCTCTGTTTAAAACGGTTTTGTAGCCTGTAGCCTTTGTAGAGTGTAGACTTTGGATTAGGAATTGATGTTGGACGTTTATGTTATTTCAATGTGTGAGGCGAGGCAGACGGAGATGAACGAGAAGACGTCCAAAATCCAAATAGAAGACTCATTACTTCCTGAATAACTTAAAAATATAAATGTGCCTGACACATGGAATCGGAATCCGTATAGTAAACTTGTATATATAGCCTTCACTTTACAAGATCTTTGTGTCATTCAACATGGGCGAAATTGCATACTCTCAATACACACGACGTGAATACGTTCGTACTCAGTGAGTAGGACTAATTTTACAAACATGCAAAATCGTTTTATTTTATTTCAAATCAGCATATCAATTCCACTCCAGTGACAGGAAACACACATAGTTAAGTATCTCTCTGTAGATAAAGAGAAAAGAGAATCCAAATGCGTACTATGATATTGTCGAGAGTCGAAAAAAGTAGATTTTTTTTGATAAGAATAGCTTTACGTACAATGAAAAACTTTTTTTTTTGGGTGAATTTTCCAGAACTGGAGACAAATTAAAATTAGAGAATATTTAAAAGGACAAAAGGCATAATTTAGCTTGAAAATTAAATAAAAAAAGATGAATTTTGCTTTTTTTAATTACAATAATTGTAATGTAAGTACGTTTTTTTTGTTGTGTTTTCAGTGCTCCGTAAGTTGCGGCCAGGGTTTCCGGACACGTTCAGTTCTTTGCGTTCTCTTCAATCGAGGGAAATTCAAGGTTGTAGAAGATTCTAATTGTCAGGATTCCTCAACTACTAAACCATTGGATAAAATATCATGTGAGAATCCAACTTCCTGTCCGCCAAGATGGTTCACTACCGAGTGGAGTCAGGTATGTATATATATATGTATTAATAACGTATCCCTTTTTTCTAATGACTTTTGAAACTTTTGACTTGTATTCTCATTTGGCTCTTGATTATTGATGGTATATATTAGGGAATAAACATTGTTATAAATATGTAGAACTGGATAGAAGAACGGGTCAGATACTACTATCTAGTTTAAAAGATATTTGAGTTTTCCTTCTTGGCCTTTTTGGCGCCACGGCGTTTCTTATGATTTTGTAATTGGAAAAATCACAAGAAAGAAATCGCCATATATTTTGTTTAAATTTAACTAAAGTTTGTAAATTAATTAAAAATATTTGCAATTTTTTTACAAATTTCTAACTGTTTCTATAAAATAGCCCATGTTTTTGTGCATATTAATATGCAAAAAAGTGAAAAGTAGTATCTGACCCGTTCTTCTATCCAGTTCCCCATATGTATGAGAATTGAGAATGGCTGAAGAATTACAGCACTCAAAATGAGATCAAGTAAAATTCTGTGTAGGTATTTGTTTTAATTTAAACTATTTTGTTTGGTGTTTTTAAAATTTTGTTTTGAAAATATGTTCACGTAGTGTTCTGTGTCCTGCGGGGGTGGTGTACAAAAAAGGAGCGTGAGTTGTCGTTCATCAAATTGGACGATTCCTTCTTCAAATTGTTTGGATGAGGAACGTCCATTGGATCGACGTTCCTGTCATGAACATAAATGTACGATTGCAAATACGGATCCAAGTGGAATGGTCAAAGATACACCACCAATAAATACCCCGGCTGCGGAACCAACAGTCCGAAGTACAAATCTTCATCGAGTGAATAGTTTACATGACGAACCACACGCATCTCCTCAGATTCAACCCAATCGGGGGGCTCAATCCTCCTCATCTTCATCTTCCTCCCACTCTCATCTTTCCAGTGAGCCCAATGAAGAACCCGAAGGTCAGTTTCAGTTGCACTACATACGATATAGAATTTCCCATATATTGTATTTTTGTCTTTTAACTATTGAATGTCCAGTGCGGAAATGAAAATGAAAATGTTTTTTTTTCTTGCGTTTTTTTAGACGGAGAATGCACAGATCAGTACAGGAATTGTCCACTGGTTGTTCAAGCTCGTCTTTGTAGGTACAAATACTATCGTTCGGTATGTTGTAGTGCTTGTACGGAGAATTAGCATATACTTACTAGTTACTGTAATCATAATTATCATTATTCAACAAGTAAAATAAGTGTATTTACTAAAAAGAAGCCATATATTCATATGCAGCTCACAACACCACATTACAATTAGTTAACAGTAGCATTACATTATAGGTTTTGAAGCAAACTGTAATTACTAATTAGCTATTGGTATTCAAATTTAAAAACTTTGATTTCAAATCCGTCAAATTCCCTTATACATTTTCTTACTCATGAATCATGATGAAAATGAATTCCCAAAATACCCAAATTGAGAAATGGTCGTATTTTTAACATGTACAAACACTACAAACTCTGACGATATATAATATACGAACCTCTCTCTCAATGGTGAATTTTTTAATAGTATTATTATTAAAAGTTTTAACTTTTGTCTCCATTATATTATATTTCATTGAATATTTTGTAGTAGGTAAATATAAACTTCGAAATTTGGATTTTACTACTGCCATTCTGTGTACATAAATCGGGAATATAGTATTGAAACTTTGAAACGAGAAGCTTTAAATAATTTTACAAGAGCAATATATACATATATGATACATATTATATGCATGATCTGTGTGTTTGTCTGTGTGTATATACATTTGTATATGATATGTCTTTGCACAGCTACTGTAAATATGTATATATATTTGTCCAGGAAAACTAATAATATTATGTACAATGGGAAGATAAATGTATATAAAATTTGGTATAAGAGAAAAACTGTGTGCGCGTGAATGCAATTGAATTTTTCGTGTATTATTACTATATGAAACGATAATTTAATGATTTTTTTGGAAGAAAAACATATTATAATTTGATCCTTTTTGGTGGAAGACTTTTATCGTTAGACTTAAATAGACAGAGATAGTTTCCAATATTACGAATATATATTGATAAAATGTGTATTGTATTGTAGTATTTTATTTTGTCTTGAAAGAACGTTTGTATAATAAGTAAACTTATATACGATATATAATGTACGAACTTCGTATACTACGAAGAAATTCATATTTTATAGTCAAATGTATCTCGCTAACTCGGTTGCTTTAAGAAACCTCCTCGTAAAATATTTATATATGTAAAATTCACAGGTACATTCAGCTTTATTTGTAAAATTTACTGTTAAATACTAAGTACATATATATCAAATATATTTAGTCCCTGTACATAAAAATCATTAGTTATATTTACATAGAAACGACTCTGAAAGCAGAAACAGGATGTGTGTAGAAGAATATAAGTACATAGAATGCAGAACGAGATGAGCGTCCCGAATAAATAAAGGAAAAATAATATTGTGGTTTTATTTTGTATATATTAAAATATCATTATTATTGTTATTATACTTACGATTAGGATATACATTTTGTTTTTTTGGTAATGGTAAATGACATAACTATCGTATGTATACACAGTACTTTTATTATATATTTAATTTAAATGTATACTGAACTATACTTTGCTAACTCCAACTTTAAAAAAAAAAAATGTACTATGTGTTGAGTTGAGACATTTCTTTGGATTTATAGATATTATTTTGATGTACAAATAAAAAAGTTTGAACAAATGTTGACACAGTTGCAGTGTTTTGCCAGTGTGTGAGACACGTTCACTGCTGCCCTGCCGAATTAACAGAGTAAATAAATTACGCATGTATTGAACACACTCTTATTTTGAGTATTATAGGTATGATGAAAGGTATGAGAAAACAAAAGAACAGGAGTATGATTTCTGTGTTAATAGTTATAGTAAATAAATTATTAATGATAATGATTATTTAAGTATAATATAATATTATTATTATTATTATAGTTTTACTTTACCCATGTGAGATTCGTTTGTGTAAGGAAATAAATGAATTAATGAATTAGTGATCCCAGTGTTTACAATACTTACAATACAATTATTAGTCTTGTACGAAATGAGAAGAGAAAATAATTGGTCATTTCAATTCTAATTTTGAAAAGATTTTTCTAACAATTTAAGTGAAATCAAGGTAACACACACACACACATTGTATTATGAGCAAAAAATGCTAAAACAAGAAAACAAGGCTTTTTTTAAAAAAAAAAAAAATTCTCAAAGCCGTAGTGTAGTAATATTAGATTCGGATAATGAATTTAATGTAATAACTTTATAGCTACTGCCTAATGAAAAATAACAAAGAGCTTTAATCATTCAAAGAATTTAAAATGAAGCTTTAGATAGAAACTTGTTGCTGGAGATTCAGGACTCAGCAGTGATGACTGGAAATTGAAATCCCAAACAACCGCCGATTTTTTAACGCAACAAACGACAAAGGAGAAACAACTCAAAATTCTAATTCAAATGTACACAAAAAAATTCAAATTGCTTATAGAAACTTAGATTCGAATGATTTGGAATCTTTGGAATAATTTGTAATTTCTACTGATTATTTAAAAAAATGCCTCAGACAGTTGTTCACCGAATTAACTTGCAATTTTTGTAACTTTTACTGCCATCCTTTTTTTGTTAGTATGTATTTAAAACAGTTGAAAATATGACATTGTAAATGTAACGTAATTCGTATACGCTGTAGTTATTTATTGAAGCTTTACTGTTATTGTAAAACAACAGCATATATGGAAATAATGAAACTTGCAATTTATATAGTACATAGTGAATTAACGTGGTCAATACAGAACATAATAATATTATCCTCCACGTAGAACTCTATATAACATAATATAAAATAAATATTAAACTTTATTCTACCTTAAATATGTAAACAAATGCACTCAGTCATTAAACAAAATTCAATAATATCAAAGCAAAACAAATAAAATTACGAAGCAACTTTTTTAATGAATAATCCGAGTAAAGATTTGCATTTTTCTACTGTCTTTTTTTCATAATCCACTTCTTTGTACTATGCAATTGTAAAAGAGACTGGCGTTTTGTATATAGTCATATTAATTTCCTCACTTGTCTCATTATCAGTATGTATATATCGTAAATAACAAGAAAAAATCCGTTTTTTGCCGGTATTAAATATGATGATAATCATATATAATAACTACAGTGCATTTTACATAAATTGATTTTAGCTTCATGGGGTAAAACAAGAAAGGTCATAGTCGTCATTTTTGTCAGTGTATATCTTCAATCCTCGTCATCCTCAATGTAAATTTCCTCTATAGTTGGGAATCACAGTCCGAACATCCTGTGATTCCTGTGATTCCTGTGCTTTGTTAATACATGATGGGGGAATCCATGAGGACACTCAAATTGAACTGCATAGCAATGATGAGTAGAGTCGTGACTTGACCCAACACCTACACAGAAAATAGAAACCCATCATAATTATTATTATTCTACACACATAGAGAAATGTGGAATATATTATGCTTCATTTAAAATTCGTACATACCCGGAGAAGGAATGATTTGCTTAGTGTAATTAAGTTGGCAAATGAAGTGGTGGTTGGTCGGCAGGTGATGAGATCATAAAGGAACTTCAACTGTGATAGATTGTGGTTAGAAATTTTATGTAGTTTTTTACTTAATAATAATCTCACTACCTCTGCTTTGATGAACATGTTTGCTCCAGATGATTCTGCGATACAAAAAAATTTAATAATAAAATATATATATCAACAATTTTTTTGAATACTGAAATCAAGGGATTATAGACACAACCACAGGTCGATACATAATAAAATCCCACATATACAAATCCATATATATCGTATATAATTTAACAACAAAACAGAACTTACCCATCTGAATCAAATCTTGTGCTATCGATTGTTCCTGATAAAAGAATCATAATATTTCATTCATTTCAAATGTTAGTCAAGTTTGGGGGAAAAAGATGTAGAAAGACTTTTGGGATGGGAGACGAATTGGGATGAGAGAGAATTAATAAAGTTGTACCTCATCTGTCACCTTCTCAGCCATGACACATTTGAACAAAAGTCGAGAGAGAATCAAGGTAAAAGCTCCAATGGGTAAGAATGAGATGCTCGTTTTGTTATTTGTGTAATTAATCAAAGAATTTACAAAAAGAAATAAATTGTTGGATAAAATCAAAATAGAGAGTGTAATCGAAATGATTTGATGCGGTGTTTGGATTTGACATGAGAGCTTGTGTTGATTTCGAATCGTGTTCAACAGTTGAATCCATTGTTTTACTTTCTCGGGGCCGAGGGGTGTTTTTGTGATTGTCGTCGTCATCTTGTACTGCGCTAACATTCCGTTCCTGGTCTAGAATTTTAAAAAGTTCAATTTGCCTGGAAAACACTCATCATATCCTCTTCTTACCTTTGTTTTTTTTTTTTAAATTTACTCATTATTTTTGCTTTCTGAGAAATTCACTACATAATTATCTAGACATTATTTATTTAGAGCTTAAATATAATCATTATACAAGCGGAAAAATTGTCTGTATATATATTTCCGTGATGATAACAATAAATGTCATGAATGTATATTTTTATATGTTGAGCATACCTCGCGAAAATTTTCTTGTGCAACTCGATACATCAATAGGATTTTCAAATCCTCCGTAAATGAGAAAATAACCATGAAAAAAGTGACCTACACATCGAACACACAGATCGTAATAGAAAATATTCAGCCTATTTATTTGCATACATGTCTTCATTGTCTTTACCAAACAAATGCAAAATGTGGGTGTGTGTTACAAACCGAAGTGGAGAAGATGAACGTTGTCCAATTAGAGTCAGAGCCCCAAATCAAATCCTGATGTTGAATGAAAACTAGAGCAGGAAGGATTACATAGAAAATAAAGAGGAAATCCCGGAAACGTCTCACATTCAGCTTGTACTTGTACACATCCTTGAACACGGTATTGAATTGTGTTTCAAATGCTTGCCAGTTGTTAATGTACTCGGCCATTAATTTACAAGTGAACCATCCCGTAATTACTTCCGAAATTTGGATGAGTGGCTGGAGAATGGCATTCACTCGTGTGTATGAGGAAACGGCGGGCTTCAATCTGAAATTGACAAACAAATTTGAAATCCCTTCAGTTTTACTTTACACACATTCATCAGTACTTTTAAACTGAGGAAAATACTTTGGGGCTGTTCTATATAAAAAGTAAACCCCATCACAATTTCGAAATTTGACAAGAGTAACAATTTTCCTTCGTGAACTTGTTTACTTTTTAAAGTAGTCACAAAATCACAAAACATTTACTCTCAAATCAGAAAAAGATGCCTGGATGGATTTTTTAAAACTGCAAATTCACTTATCATTAGTCTTATTATATGATTAATTTACAATGAAGAGGTTGATGAGTCGAATCCGAATTGGTAGATAATTCTTGACCACCAGAAAATAAATAAAGTCCCAATTGTCACTGTGGGTAAGGAATAAAAACTCCAAAGGGATGGTGCTGTAAAATTTTCTTTTTTCTCAGCAGTGATCACCAAAGGAAGATTTCCACCCACTCTCAATACAGATAAAACAGGCCAGATTTGATTTCCAACTCGATTCCCACTTGGTGTAGTTTTGAAATACCTCTTGAAATATTCAAGAAGCTCAAATTTCGTTTCCATCTTCCCAGCACCGTTTGAAATTTTAACGGTGGATCCACCGACGGAGCTGGGTGATTTCTTCATGGTTCTGAATTACAGAATGTACGCGTCTTTATACGAAGTCAACTCTTTTCTCCCTTCGTATATAGTTCGTCCGCGATAAGTAATTAGTTTTTGTTTTTTGTTGTTTTTCTGGGTTAAAATTTCAAAATGCCTGACTATATAGCCAAACTATCAAAACTATCCAATGGACTGACTGGCACACGACATTCACAAAGTAATTGCATCCATCTGCTTTGATTCACACACTTTGAATTTTTGATGGTTTTCCATTTACTATTTTTTTTCAACCTGCGTGACTTTCTCCATTCACTCTGCTTTCTCTTTTTATTCATCCACCCACCAAGTTGATCGTCAAAGTCAAAACGGAAAAATTTCAATGAAGAAAAAAGAATATAGATATCAGAAATGTCTACTATTATTCAGTGAGCTCTAAAAAATCTATAGACTTGACTCTGCGTCTGTACGTATCTATACATGAACATATTAAATGTATTTAGTGAATTCTAATGCGCACAATGAATGAATAAGTGGAACAGTTTAATTTTCATCCTGCAACGTTTTCCATCCTTTTTTTCCTTTCCGTGTTTCCGGGCTATTGATTAAAAAAAACCGTTTTACTTATTATTATTCAGAATCGGCATTCAAATTGTCGAAAATCAAAAGTCGGTCGCTTGGTCACTTTTTTGTTTCATCTTTTCTTCAACTCTTCTGTCTAAGGTAATTAATTAATTACTCACATTCAGTAAATTAGCGGTTTTAAGTGTTTCAACCCAATGTATCAAACGAGAGAAAGCACAGAGAAAACTCTGTATGAAAATGAGTATTCTGGTTGCTTTTAAAGAACGGTCCGAAATCTGTACTAACCATTGATTAGATTTAAATGAACGAGCGTGTACTAATTAAGAGCGTGATTTTTTACTTCAGCAAAAAAAACTAGCTTGGATGCACGCGTTTTGACAAAAATCTCATCTAGATAAAAGCTAATAATCAATTAAAGTTGAAAAATGAACACGAAGTATAGAAATTTGACGATATTCCTCTGCTTTTGTATAAATTTTATACATGATCAAAATTCAAGGATTTATTACAATCAAGTAAAATTAAAAAATGTACCTTTTACCAGTGATTTAGTATAAAAACGATATATAATAATTCCATCTGTTTGTACGTAAACTAACAATGTAAGGGAACAACAAAACAATTTAACAACAACTTTATATTATTACATATTACTATGTATTTGACAAAAATAAATGTACAGAAAGTACCAAAGTTTTTCAATTGCTTTTTTTTTGTTAACAAAATTAATCTCCGCGCACATGATTTGCGTATTTACAATTACACGCTAACTATATATTCTAATTTCTATATACTCCAACATTTTGCACGATGTAGTGAACATAAGTACATAAATTCAGGAAACAAAACAAGCATCTTGGAGACGAGACAAGAAACCTGCAAAACTCTTTACTTATTTACATGATTAATAATTGACGCATAAAAAAATTAAAATATATTATATTATACAAATGGATACATTTTTTAATATTCACAACGTTTATCGTCCGCTCGCGTGCGTCTAACTTATGAAGGTACATTTGTTTCCTATACATATTTAATAAAGTTCACAAAAGTTACAATGAAATCGTATAAAATAAATGGACAAAGTGTAAACGAAATGGCTACATCCAAACATAAAAAAAACCATAACTATATATGTATGGATTTACTTCTACTGTCATGTAGACAGCATAAAAAGATATAACATAGCGAAAAAAACTAGATCACATATATAAACTTAAACATATAAACATTTTCTCTACTCAGCCTTTTAATAATATGAACGTACTTACTTATAATTAGTATTCATACCTATGAGCTATGTAGCTGTCTATATTCAGTCGAAAAATGAATGAGGTAACATTGAGATTTAAGACTCAGCTAAATAATACATGTATTCAATATTTGTATCTATCTGTATATCGAGTAAAAGCGTGTGCTTGTCACTGCTTGTATGTGGATGCTCGTGTGTGCACACAGTTGAGTTTAATCGTAAAAGTTGAACGCGTGAACTTAAACATTATAGTAAAAAAATAGTACACTTTTGACTATATAGGATAATAATTTTGACAATAATGATGCTGATGATGATGATGATGATAATAGTGTACGATATACTTTAGCAGTACATGTTGGTCGGTTGTGTATTATATAGTGCGTGTGATGGGATGTGATGGATATTAGAATATTAGATGAATTGGCAAGGACGCCGTGTTTTATATAGTCAGACACACTTGGCTCACTTGGCTTCTAGGGTTGGTCATCATTGGTTTTCTTTGAGATTGTGAACACTTTGGCAAGACCTCCTTCCTCCTCTTCATCACTGAATGTCATATCCGCACCTAAAATGCATTTCCTTGCTATTATAAACACTTCCTTCTCCTCCAAGGCTCCCAAAATATACACACACACACACACACACACACACTGGTACAGACACAAACTAGACTTGTCTAATGTCTAAATGTCTAAATGTAGTTTTTTTAAAAGTATAAGTACATGCACAAATTAAGTCAAGCTACAATTTCATTCAAATCACACACACACACACACACATGAAATGATGACAATCTGGAAAAATTAGGGACAAAAAACTGTTGGTGTATAAGCGTAAGCATAAGCATGCTGTCAAACGACCAAAAAAACTACATGCTTGTGGTAAATTAATAGACTCTATCTGTGCGAGACGACAAGCACATGTCATATATGAGTAATAAAGGAAGGATTATGCATTGTAATGTAATGTAATGTACAGAACTTGACCAAAATCATTATTCAGCAAGAAAAAGGATAAACAAACAACAATGAACCATGAGATGAGCAAACCGCAACCGCAGTATAAATTAATTTTTTTTTTAATACATAGGAGAGAAGAAGATGAAGAGCACGAGAAAAAAATTGGGAAAAAAAGTTGAACTCACCAGAATCTTGACTATCTTTCCTAGGAAACTGAATTGTAGATTCTGGAAGTTGTTTCAAATCTTCATCTCTGTCTCTGTCTTTGTCATTGTCTTTGTCTTTGTTTAGATTGTGTACATCGTTATCTTGGTTGACAATGTCCACTTTATTTATTTTTTCTTTCTCCACCAATGACTCATCTGGAATGATTTCTTGAACATCATTCTCTTTGATCATTTCCTTAAAAATATCTGAACATATACTGGGCTGTTGACAACAACAATCTGGTCTTTTAGGTTTCTTAAAGATTCTTAATGTTTTCCATAGTTGAACTCTAATTTTTCGATTGAGGAATCCATATAGAATGGGATTTGAAATGGATGCTAAGGAGAGGAGCATGGAAGCGGTCACATTCCATAAACTGTTATTGTACAGGGTGAGGGATGTCGGGATCTGTGTAATGACTAATGATCCAATAATGGCCAAAATAGTAGCTATCGTCTTCCGAGGAGAATTTTGAATGGGTCTCCGTTGCCGATCCTCTATTTTTTGTAGCCTGCAAATTCAAAACACAATAAATTAAGTTTGCAAAAACTGCTCATTCATTTTTACCATATTATTATTGTTTGTATCGTATGTATGAGAACTCGGACAGAATTCAGAATTCGAACCTAACCTAAACCTTTTGTTTACATCGACATAATTAACATATTTACTCTTTTGTTGTACAAACTAATTATTTCTTGAACTGGTCATGCATGATCATGTAACTGTCACTGGTGGAGTATCATTTAGCAGTTATGGGGAAGTTGCATATCTTTTACCCCTAGGTAAGCAGGAACACTAGCATCCGCACATGTTTTCTTTTACTGACTGCTAAACGATAAGTTTTGGAGTTGGGAGTAGATCACTTAATCACGAGCACGACTTTACACACACTTTACATCATCCAAGTCTAAGTGATTATCGCCCATTGCCATCGGCCGACTCCTCAAAAACTGCATATCCTTTCACACTTTTCATTTTCATAGGTATTCATATCAAGCTCACAACTTCAAAGACTTTTGTATCTGTATGTATATTTGTATTTGCCGAATGAATCGGGAATATAAATGCATTGTAAGCCAACAGGTGTGGCACTTCCGCATAACATTTGAAGCATTGAAGCAAGTAGAGCCTATACTGTAAGTAATTTATCCTCCGAATACAGATAATCTGCAATATTAAACTATTTTCTATTGGTACTAAGTATACACTAATTTCAGACATGTCCAAAATATAAATCCATTAATTTAATACACTGACTAGTAATAAATCCGGAAAATCTAATACGTTTTCATTTGAAAAATGCTGCAGATAAAGATATATATACGCAGAGAGAATATAATACACAGATTTATGTACGTATATGTGTGTGAATTTTACGTGTAGACATTCTGTATTCTTTTTCTTGTATAGACAAAAACACACACACACACACACACGAGCCTCAACTTGTCTCGGAGTTTTTTGGAATTTGACCTAAAAAGATAATTCGACATGGCATGATGTTCTGCTTGCTGTTGTTGATTCTGTTTGTATATTTTTGACATGATATTATAAATATAATAAACCTGTCACAAGTTTGTACTTGTACTGTCAAAATGCGTAGTCCTAACATGGCTCCCTTTCAATTTTTTTGGATTCTTTTTCGTCTTTTGTCTTTGACTTAATTCTTTTGGCATACCTATATGTGAATGTTAGTGAATGTGTCTTCTATCTATTTACTATGCTTTTCCAATCAATAGAAATATAATTTGAACCAAATTTTTACAAGCAAAGTCTAATGACTAATGAGTTACTGATACTTAAAGTTAGTTATACTTAGAGTATAGGTACAGATTATTATTATTATTATTATTGAACAGTGTTCTTGTGCCCCCACAAGTTAACCGTCAAATATACACTCACACTCCATACCTCTGCATGCTGTAAATCATATTCCTTATAATAACAATAGCCTTAATCATTGAGGAAAGATTATGGATCTCATGGTTTTAATTGAAAATGGAGATTTCCAATGACAAGGTTTGAATATCTGTATATCCTATTTACCTCCGTTTACTTTGTTTATTCGTGGATTCATACTGATCGTGAGTTTTAATCTACTATTGATATTGAATTGCACCAATATATTGAAGTGCTAGATTGAAACTAAAGATTCTACTTGATTTTCTTTTTGGATCGAACTCAAATACAGAGAGCGAGAGAGAGAGAGAGAGAGAGAGAGAGAGAGAGAGAGAGAGAGAGAGAGCGAGAGAGAGAGAGATTGACGTACCTGAATGAATTGGCATGTCGAATATTTGCCTTGAGGACGTGTTGCAGGAGAGATGATGGTGATGATTTTTGACCTTCGACTTGGCTCGGATATGCTGAGGATGGCCAATCTGAAGAGATACTCGCAGTAAACTGACCAATTTGCACATGCTGGCATTTTTCTTTGGCAATCTGTAGCACTCGCACACACAAAATAGACACGTTAAAATTTTAATTTTCTTTTTCCGTACTCATAAAACTCATAAAACGTAACATATCTTTTTATCAAAGTCAACCATAGCATATGGTAACAATAAATCCAATGAGTATGTATCATGTATCATACATTCATGTAGTTTGTAAACAAAAATAGAATGCTATAAATGCTATACGGATCGTAATAAAAACAGTATAAATTGTGATTCAATATAAATCAATTCAATGGATTCGTTTCAACTATGTGGAAAATGTCTTTCAAACTCACCGTGAATATAATGTAGTAGCAGACGGACATGGAGAGAAGACTTAGTAGAGTAATGACAGTGAACACAATGGCAAAATAGTATGGGGTATTTACAGATAGTGACTCCTCACCCAATCTATTTTTTTATTGGTGGTATTGGGAAAAGGGAAATAGAAAACAAATCCAAGCATTATTATTCTTCCGTCATTCCTTCTCAATTGGTATTTTAATGTCATTTGGACATTACACTCACAGCGAAAGAATTCTCAATTCAAATGTTGAAATATCATAGTAAGTATATAGATACTCATAACATAAGTATATGTATATCCATGAGACATTTACTTCAGGAAGCGATACTTAGATTTACTTCTTCCGAAAGTTTAATGGGTATACGTTTTACACAAGTAGAATTCCACCATTACAACTGACCTTTACAGATAGATAAATAGATGAATAGCTAAGTGATTCCTAATTCGAGAAAATATTAAATTCAACTTACTTTCTGGGGACAATTAGTGGGATAATTGTAATGATGGTTGATAACATCCATAGAGACACGATAACTAGAGTACATCTTTGATTGGTTACGATTGTTTTATAGCCCATTGGTCTGGCTATAGTGATATACCTACACGTCGTCAAATCAAATTTTAATTTACACAATACTTCAAACTTCACACACGCACACGTTTTATTTTTCTCTTTCTCGCCATCATTCATTTGATTCACTGCGGAATCAAAATTGAAATCCCAGTTTTAAAATATTCTACTGTAAAATAATTCATGACATTCATCAGTGTATTTTCATAAATGTCTTACTAATTGTAAATGACTAAATAAATAAATGCAAACGGATACATTATCTATTAAAATTGGTTAGAGTACATTTGGTATTGGATAAGAAAAACAGCAGTATCATACTGCCAGTATGAAGTGGCTATGTAAAGATATCATATTGCTGTGAAACCGTTTAGGTTGTCAAATCAAAACAATTTAATGTGTTTAAAATACCTACATATAACTATTTTTATTATCTGAATTAAAAGAAATTAATTGAGGAACTTGTACAAACCGCTCTAGAGAGATGACTGTGAGTGTGAGGGAATTGACAAGAGCGGCTCCAAATGTAACGTACACACTCACTTGCTCCATGAGTGTGCACACTGAAGTGTCAATGAACGAACTCAATGAGATCAGTAATGTCAGACACGACACCAGTATGTGTGATGTGGCCAGGCTCAAGACAAATCTGTTTGATGGACATCGGAACAATTTTTTTTGAATGAGCGTCCGAAATATTGCACCATTTAAAAATATTGACAAAATATGAATGAACACACGGAGAATAGAATTTTCAATATTTCCAAACTCCATATTTTCCATTGCGATTGCTCTTGTCAACTATTGTCCGTCCACACCACACACAATTATAGAAGCGCTTCACCAGAGTACACTTTCACATTTTACACGTCTTCTTTTTAAAATGATTATTCTTTTATTTGTTATTGTGGCACTTGTTGTGTTATTGTGTGATATCTATTGTGATAGCCGATACTCAAAGTTATACAGGAGAGAAGAGAGAAAGTAAAAGCATAAACGATCGGTTACAAAATCCGAGTCACAGCAATGGATTCCAAGAAACAAATACTGGAAAGAATTTTCCGTGTGTGTATAGTTTAGAAAATTACTCGAGTGAGACTGAGTGGTTTTGTAGGCGTTAAAAAAACGATGAATTCTAAATGGAATTAAATTCGGGGAGTCCCTAGATGAACGAGATGGATTATAATGCAGTGAGGACAAATGGTAACTTTGAGACGACGCTATGCTATGACGTGTTTGCGATGAACCAAGTGACTGAGCAGAGTTGGTGAATTTTTAGTACATTATTGTGTATGTGAGTGTGTGTGTGTGTGTGTTTGTGTGGGACTTCAATCTTTAGAGTGGCGAACGCACATTGTTGTAGTTGCAAGGTCAACTCACATATCTTATATTACTTCAATGTTGCGGCATATCTTTTTCATATCTTTCAAGCTCTGCATCTTTCTCGCCACAGGCCTAATTATTTGTAGACAGCAAAAGTTTGACTCTCTCTCTCTTTCTCACTACACTCTTGACTTTGGCATGAGCGAAGCTATTCGCTTGAGTAATTTTTTTCTCTATTTTTATTTTCGCCCTCCCAGCATCAATTTATTGTCCATATAAAATTTCCATCGGCCATTAAATAATAAAAGTTTTGACTTAACAAGGGCTTATCATATTCTATATACTATATTCAGGCACGTACAGGCAAATTGTTTTGTATATGTTTCAACATGTATTGTATATAAAGAGAGAGAGAGAGAGAGAGAGAGAGAGAGAAAACAATATTATTATTATTATTATTATTACTATTTAATCTGACTGCAGTTTTCTTATCGAGATCAGAACATGTACATACATGTATACGAGGAAGAAACATAAATACTGCTGTACATACTGCTGATACACTTTACATTTTCAAGTTTAAAGCTGAGTATGCTTTTTTGGGTGTTGTGTTAGACCGACGACGAGCGCGTGCTCATACTTGATAATGATGATGACGAAGATATTTGTGTATTGTATAACCAACACATTTTTTATTCTTTTATCGGATTTCTATTTGGGGGAAAAGGAATGGGTAGTTCGTTCTTATTACTGTTTGATAAAACGGAATTTTGGAAGGTAAAACGTTCCATGAATTCAGGCGAGGGACAAAGCGATATGAATGTACAAAGTCTGTGGATTAAAATTTTGAATGTCAAAGGAACTTGCCTTGAGATTCAGTATAAGCTATGATGAATACAGTGTAAAGGTTAACTTGGAGAATATATAGTGTGAGATCATTGTCAGGAACAGTTCACTATAATATATATATGTATTATTCGCCTTGGTTTTGGAATTATTCACTCATCCGTCAGAAATTCTTGGAAATTTGATGACAAATGTATTGACGGAAAAAAAAAATGAGAATTTGAAAACTTCAGCTACTTTTTTCTTTTGCAGCAGTTACACAAACAAATATAATAACAAGGAAAGAGGAGATTCGCAGTGCTACGACTTTGTCACCAAAGAATATTTTTGATAAACAAAAGACAAAGTGTTGAGTAACACACACAAACATGTTCGATTATTAACTCTTATGATTGCGAGAATCTGCGCAAATAGAGTAAGAAATGTTCGATAACAGCAGAGAACTGTATTTCCTTGTATTATAAGAAAACGGTAGTACATTTTTAAACCACTTTTGGACACTTTACACGTAGATCTATACACATTTTAAAAACTATTATGGAAAAACCATCACATTCATTATCGTTTAAAAAACATGACATTATATCTCGCTTTATTCAAATATATGTACATAGAGGCATTAGGTTACCTAGTTTAGGAATATTCTATATCCGTTCCATTGTGAAAGAAAGTAATGGTATTGTTTCACTACATATATACTGAATAGTGAATATATATTATACAAATATATGTATACAAAACATTTCTATGTAAGTAAATAGTTTATAAATTTAATTACACTAAACAGGCACCACTCACTCTAGTTTAAAGTCACTGCACGAGCGTGAATAACAATCATTATTTCTGTCATTTCTTTGGGAATTTTCAAGTCGGCACTGCTGAATTAACAATTTTCTTTCCATGTGTGATATCCGTTCCCGCACATATAATATTAAAACCATGATTTTTAGCAACAATTTGTAATGAAACAATTTCACTTCGAGTTATTCCACCCACCACAAAAATTAGAACATTTCTTCCGCGCCCATAAGCTTCTACACCGGATTTGCACTTGATAAAATTATTGTTTATTTGATAAAATTTCATAAGATCGTCCAATTTCTTTTCTATAATAGCACTATTAATTTTCGGTGTTGTCAACGTTGATAGTATTTCATCTGTTATCTTTGCTACAAACGGGGTGTACGCTCCATTAAAAATATAACTTGGATGGTTTGGAGACTCGATGCTAACGTCGATATTTGCTGCTGGAACTGCAATACAAAGAAAAAACAACAGAAGGTTTAAATTACGCCTATAACTTGACAAACTAAATTCGTATTAGTTTTACAATTCTACTATTTTGATGATTTTGTATGTATAAATGCAATTGCTCTACAATATTATTTAAGCAATATTGTATGGATGTAATAAAAGAGATTTTTAGCAAACCTAATTTCTTGACAATGTTTTGAAAGGATGGCTGTGGCGGCTTCTTATTATAATTATCCTTTGGAGTTGACTGGGAAAATGATGCATTTGCTACACGTGACATAACTTCCGCAACACCTTTTGCATTCACTTCGATACCTTTATATGGATATAAAAGTCCCATTATTTCCAAGTTTTGAAGTGTTATGGCATGCTTAAAGCCATAACTGTGAATGAATTGACTTTTCATAGACTTGAATTCTCGCACTCCATCCTGAGTCAGGGATATGAGACAAAGTAATTTCATGATATTGTTTTGATCATAGCCTTTGGCCATTGCATCCTCGAGGAAATTCTTCGTTTCTCCATGACTTGAATTTTCTAAAATTTTCCCTTCAAGGTCAACTTGTTTTCTCAAATCCGATGATTTTTGATTTATGATGACACCAACGGCATCCAGATGTAGACTTAAACTCCTTTGCTTGATCTTGATACTATTCAAATCCTTCTCTACAAATGATCTCATGGCAGCAACAGAAAGACCGGAACTTTCGTCTTTTAAACGTTTCAATTCTTTGGCTTGAGTTTGAAGATACGGAATAACTCGAGAGAAGTGAAGTCGTCTTATTTTTTCAAATACTGGATCCGATGAAGTCATAATTAATTGTGTACTTGTTTCCTTCCCCGTTATTTCTGGACCAAATGTAATTGTCTTGCCTTTAATACCGAAAACTTCATCCAACATTCCTTCATAAGATAAGGAAGTCAGTAAAGGACTGACAAAATCCATGGAACGGTCAATCAAAATTAAAGTTGGGAGATCAGACTCTGGTCGATTATGACCTTGGAGAGAACTTGAGTAAATTATTTCATATTCAGTCACCATTCTAATAATATTATTAGAAAAACTTCCCATTGCTACCTGTATTTTGAGGAGAAACGACAAAAAAAAACACAAATATTAATTGTCATTATTAATATTAATTATTAGACAGCTCAAACATTAAACGCCTCTATTTGATTCATAATCACATAGTGATATTTTACCAAATGATGAAAGTCTCCATAAATTCCTCTCAAATTGAAAATAGATTTTGCTACTGCCGCTACATAAGAAGTATCTTGATGTAGCCACAAGTTGGGAACGATATTGTCAAATTGAAGTGTTAAAATATGATCATCCAGAGGAATCATTTCATATGAGTATTGTCCAAAGGTGACTTCTCCATAGACTCCTTCCGTTTCAAATAAAGCTGTGATTACATGGAGTAGACGAGGAATGACAATAACAGCATACTTCATATTCACTCCTCTGGCTACATTTGTTTGTATTTGGTCACAAACCAATTTAGCATATATTATATCTGACCGAATAAAATAAAGACACTGCGTAACATTATCAGATGGTTGTGGAGGGCCGGATTTCTCCAATGTGAAAACCTTTTCAACTCCATGATCCCTGAAATAAAACAGAAAGAAAATATGTACATTTAATAGTTGAATTTTAATCATATTTAAAGTATTAAAGTCGAGGAGCAAGCGTAAGCAAAACGTTGAATGCATATGAACATTAGCTCATTTAATTAGTAAATTGTGGCCTTACTTTAAAAACTGGAAATTGGCAATCAGATCTAAAGTGGAAGTTAATTTTGAGTCTATCACCAAATACTTTTTTCCTCTTAAGATTCTTAAAGCTCTGGATAAATTCTCTTTTGAAACAGCCTTAAGTAACTTAAGGTCTGGAGCCATAATTCGGGTTAATAATAGAGTTGATCAGGAAATAACCACGATTAACAACACATTAAAAAGTCTTTTTTACATTTTCTTTCTCGACAAAATGATTTCGTAATACGAAATTCTGACATTAAACTTCGCACATTGAAATCAAGGAAGACTGTGGTGCGTTTTGACATTGAAAGCAAAAACATAATAACAAAACATTCATTCGAAAAATCTCCAGTACTTCTCCAGCTCAATAATTAATTAATTTTAACCAGAAACGAAATTCTTATGATATTTTTTATATAATTTCGAACGAAAAAAGATTTTGACATGTGTGTACCATGAAAATTCAAGCAATTTTATCCATTTTCCTATTTTTCAAGGAGGTTCGTTCCACTCGAAAATTACTACGCTGTGAAGATAGCAGAGCAGTCATGCAAGTTCAAGTGCTTAAAACTGATAATTAATTTGAGCTGATACTCGATAGAATTTGGTTTCATTCAGTTAAATGAAGTTTGTGTATGTACACCACTAATTTTTTACTTCCTACTTCCACAGCAAAATGAAAGTTCAGGTTCAAGATTGAATAAATAGAAATTTGAAATTTCTCTCTTCCGCTTGTGGAAGATATATATGTAAAAGTTTGCTCAATATCATGATATCCAAATCAGTTTTAGTTTTCATGAATAAGTAAAAACGCAATTTAATTCCTGTTGACATTGTAAAACATTCAAGATGAGGTGTGTGTTTATGTTTACAAACACGTGAACGAGAAGATACAGCGTTCATTTTGTTGACTTCCGGAATGATTTGACGAGTATAAAAGTCGTATGTAAAATTATTTTCAGTATCAAATCGAATCACTTGCTAATCCAACCAAGTCTCAAAGCACAATCCCACTGTAACAAACAAAACAATTTTTTAGCTCTTCATTTCAATCAATTTTTGATATTTCGAGTTAGTAAATTCAAATCCACAAAGAGAACTCAAAATGATCAAATTAACTTTGGCAATTTTGTTTGTTGGTTTAGTCCAACAAGCGCTCGTCGCTCCAACAATCGATCAAAAACTGGTCAACTCGCTCCGAGAGAAAGGAACGGCCAACATTCTCCTTTCCATGAAAGATTCGACCCGAACGGCCCTCGAAAGTCTCAAAACTCGAACTCTCACAACCCGAGAAGACCGACTCAACACGGTGGCCAACACTCTCCGACAATTTGCTGCCGAATCCCAAAGAAATGTCCTCAGAGTCCTGGAGACAGCTAAAGCAGACACTCCAATCCGAGTTGAAGTTCTCTGGATCACCAATCAAATCATCGTTCGAGATGCGAATTTGGCTCTTGTACAACAATTGGTGGAGATGGAAGAAATCCAAACGATCAGCGAGGAGATTTTCATTCAACTGGACGAGCCCATCGACCTGACAGTCCATGAAAATCTGGATGAGGCGGAAGAGGAAGAACATCAATGGGGAGTCAAACAGATTGAAGCTCCAGTAGTTTGGGGAAACGGAAACAAGGGCGAGAAAATCATCATCTGCACCATCGACACGGGCGCTCGAGTCACTCACGAAGCTCTCAAGGACAATTTCGTTGGTGATTACGGATGGTTTGACCCCAGCAAACTCACCGCAGAGCCCAACGATCAAAACGGTCACGGAACTCACACGACTGGAAACATTGCTGGAACCACCCGAAACATTGGAGTCGCTCCGGGAAGCAAATGGGCCGCCTGCAAAGGATGTGCGACGAGTTCCTGTTCTCAATTCGATCTTCTTGGTTGTGGCCAATGGGTCGCCTGTCCAACCGACACTCAAGGCAACAATCCCGACTGCTCTCGAGCTCCTCATTTGGTGAGTAACAGTTGGGGCGGCGGTCGTGGAAATACTTGGTATCAAGATGTCATCCGTGGTTGGCAAGCAGCTGGAATCATTCCACTCTTTTCCATTGGTAATTCTGGTCCTTCATGCGGATCTGCCAATTCTCCGGGAGACGAAGAGCAAGTGATTGGAGTCGGCTCCACAACAGTCGAAAATACTTTGTCCTCCTTCTCCAGCGTCGGCCCAACTCTCCTCGGCCAAAGAATCAAACCGGACATTTCTGCTCCCGGATCGAATGTATTTTCAGCCTACTACACTTCGGACACTGCTTATGCAACAATGTCCGGGACTTCAATGGCTTGTCCTCATGCGGCTGGAGTTGTCGCTTTGTTATTGGCAGAGGGGAGAAATATGACTTACACTCAAGTCCTCAACTCAATGACTGGTGGGAGTGTGGAAACCACGAGCACCGGGAGAAACTGCAACGGAATCCCCGAAGATAAATACCCAAATCATCACGTCGGATTTGGACGCATCAACGCCGTCAAATCCATCAACAGCATGCGACAAATACTCAAACAATAATCCCAATCCCTCCTTAGATTTTATGTACATTTTTCAACGATTCTCGATTACAAAGTTTATGCATTCAATCTAAATAAACAGTAGTACACATAAAAATCTTGATATAACAAATTCATTTAGTCCTTTTTAGCATAATACTCCCACCACGAATAATTTGGTTGACTGTATTGAACGTAACAATTTTATATATGCATATATATACGCCCTATGCAGTTTATCATGAATTACATTAGGTACATTTGCACCGACTTGAGTTTTTCTACTTAAAAAACTGTACGATGTATTTTATAATCATATAATCAAGTAACTATTCATCTCGTAAATAATCAACTTTTACTCACGACCTGTCATTATCATTACATCCAGTGTCAGAAACAGTCAGATTGAGTCGTTATCATTTCCTTTGAAAATCTCACGTTTCATCCATCCACCGCAAACGCAAACTTATGCAAGTCGTACGTAGGTATATGATATTTGCTGAGTCCTATTGATACTTTCTTAAATTGATGGACGTGTGTGTACGTACAGTGCACAGTGTATGTCTGTAATTAACTTGAAACCCATTTAACATACACGTGTGGCTGATTTTGTAGAATTCAAATTCTTTAATTTTGTAATCTTTATTATTAGATATTGAAATAAAATTAGAGAAAATTAGAGAGTCAATTCTATACTATATGATCATAAAAAAGTTGGTGCAAGAATTTTAAGGCATACATAGATATATCAGTACATCAGTAGTTTCAGTAGTCTATACATAGGAACCTAATGATGAGATTTACTTAATTTGATGCATGTATAAAAATGTAAATCAATGATGAGATGTGAAGATGACAAGTCATTCCTACACACATATGAGTCTCTTGTGTACTTATAAGTACGTAGACGAATACATTCTTGTTTTATTGATGTTGGACTGTATGGATTTGACGTGATGTGATGCAAGACGCTTTTTTGTAATTATGATTATGATTATCATTATATGAGTGAGTAATGATCAAGTCGGAAATGAAAAGAAAAGTTTCACCAGCACAAAAGAGTTTTCTTCGTAAATAAATAAAAATGTGTAAAACGGCATCACACGATTTCTTTTGGTGTTTGTGTTTTTGGTAGGTATATGACGATGTCCCAAAGATAATATTAGATTTTGATTATATCATGCTATCTTCTCTTACGTCTTTTACAAGCATATCTTCAAATCAAAAACTTGCTCATTTTACAGTTAGCTAAAATAAGAAGCACAAAAACTACACGAGAAGAACAGTGTGTACGATACTATAGTGGACATTAGTTGCCGTCACAATTATGTGTATTCATGTGTTCATATATATCGTATGTATAATCACGTCATTTAAAGAAAAGGCATTTATGGAAATGTGTGTGTATTTTGAAATCTTAAATTTAATGGATAATGTGATAGCAGGCTATGCTGTGAGCCAATAGGCAATACAACTAATACGCTCTTAACTTCAACTTTAACTGCGATTTGTACATTGTACACAGTGTGGACGAATAATTTCTTGTCTGTGACGATTATATAGTCATTGCACACATTTTATCTGTGTATCTGCCTTCTCGTGCCTCGACGACAGCAGATAATTAAAGATGATTTGCTGTCAATTTTATTTGTTTTAATTTGTATATACTTGTATATGCATCTGTGGGTTTACATATTCAATATAGTCTATTTGAACCGAATAAAATTGCATTATAAAATATAAACCAAAAGTGCAGCATAAAGTACACATATTTTGACTTTTTTTTATTCATCTCTATTTCTACTTCTATATATAGGTATTTCTATATGTGTGACAGTACTTATGATGGTGAATTGGTGAGCGAGGGGAAATATATAGGTCACAAATGAAACGAAGCATTGTATGTAGGTATTGTAGGTACATAATGAGAGTTCAAATGAAGATGCTTAATTTTTCCTCTTTGCTTTGTTCTGTAATATGTAATATGTTCCATAACAAATGATAACGTGAGAGAGGAGAATGGAGAAGGAGGGCAAAAAAATTAACAGATTTTTCCTCACATTCCATGACTGTTCTCCATTATTACCAAGTCAAATTAGGCATTTTGGAATGTTTGTACATATTTATGTATACATTGTACACACACGTGCATGTGGACGTGTTTGCCTATACCTTTTGGATGTGGTATATCTTATATGAAGTACTAAATATGACGACAGAAAGACGAGTAGCTTGATAGTTGATAGAGAGAGAGACAAAACATTTACTAATTATTATTATGTACACATGAAAACTCTCCACGGACCATGGCCACGCCATGGATCTGTTTATTTCTAATGAAAGGAAATGTAAGTAGGTATAATCTGAAGAAAAAAAAGTAGAGCACGATAACAAAGGCAAATTTCAACAAAGGGAAGTCAAGTAATGTTTTTTAATAGAAAAAATTGGATATTTCTCTATAGAGTTTGGTCATTGGTACAAAAATATATATAAATATAAAAATATTTCACTTTCTTCCAGCTATGTTGACTCTGGGTATTTTTTTGTTTTGAGGGAATTTAAGGAATGCATGTGGATTTGAAATTTGAAATCAACTCATGTTATTTTTATATGTTGGTTTTCCAAATGATTTGGGGAAATGAGAGGGTTTGAGGAATTCCGAGGGATAAAATTTTGCTAAATTTGTTCCTGTTTTCCTATACTGGCATTGACAAATTAAAGCTATGTGGGACTTAATTGAGGTTGAGGAGTTGATGGAGAGTTGTCATATGTAGAAATGGTCCATCCTCTTCCGTTTGCTTCTCGTATATATGGCTGTGTGTATGTGTGTGTGTGGATGTTTTGATATGATGCATTTGGAGTAAATGACTAAAAAATAATTGACTTAATTGTATCCTCCGCTGCTGCGACCAGCAGACGAACCACCACTAGAAACGGAGCCAGTTCCTTGTTCAACAAAGTTGGCAACCAAACGAGCCTGACTGACGGCACCGAGTTCAACTTGTCCACCACCACTGGATCCACCACTGCTACGTCCAGATGAGTATCCTCCGGATTGTTGTTGTTGTTGTGGTTGAGGAGCTGGGGCAGAGTATTGTTGTTGCTGTTGTTGTTGTGGTTGAGGAGCTGGGGCAGGTTGAGAATATCCTCCACTCTGTTGTTGAGGTTGGAAGGATTGTTGTTGTTGTTGAGGAGCACCATATCCGGAGGCGGGTGCTGGGGCTGGAGCTGGAGCACTATATTGTTGTGGAGCTGGAGCAGAGTATTGTTGTTGTTGTTGTTGTTGTTGTTGTTGAGGTGCAGAGTAACCACCTGAGCTTCCACCTGAGCTTCCGCCAGAGAATCCACCGGAAGAACCACCACCTTGTTGTCCAAGTTGTTGGCTCAAAATTTGAGCAATTCGGGCAAGGAGAGCCTGATCAACAATTGCTCCAGGAGCTTGACCTATTTGTAATAATAATGATAAAACGTTCATGAATTTCCTTACGGGTATACTATTTGTAGTTTTTGTCGACATTTTAAATTAACAAAGTGATCGACGAGTGATTCGAGTCTCTAAAATCACCTTCCTGGGGTCCGTCTCCTCCTCCTCCACCACCACTGTTTCCACCAGAAAATCCTCCACCACCACCACCACCGCCGGATGGGGCACCATAACCACCGGAGGATGGTGGCTCAGCAACAACGGCGGCACAAAGAGCTAAAGCAACAATCTATATGGAGCAATAACAAACAAGAAATTCTCTTAAAATCCTCACATTCCCCCATATTTATATAAAAAATATAAAACATTATATCTATAGAAGGAAACACAATCGAAATTTCAAAATTCAAGATTCAAATTTTAAAGGAAAACATTAGATTTTTTCGCAATAATATAGTGCTATCGATTTTCAATTTTCCTTTCAATCAATAATGCTATTTAATAATACTTTCACCGGTTTGTTTGCTTCCTTTTCTTTCTACAAAATAACGAAATATTTTATGAGGAATCGTAAAAAAAAACTTTTTGTTTTGTTTTGGTAAACTTACAAACTTGTTCATGATGAAGACTGTTTAGGATGAGGATTGAGGAGAAGAAAAAAAATGAAAAATGAGAGAAAGAAAAAACTATTGAAAGATGTGAAGAACTCAGAGAGCTGAGACTGACTGATTTCTGATGATGCTTCCCAATCCTTTTATACTCAATCAGAATGACCGAAACCAACATTAACTTATTGTATAATAATGTTGTTGTTGTTGCTGATTTCAATGTGTGTAGACTCTGTAGACTGCAGACGGTGGTCGTGGTAGATTTAGCATCACCCAATATAACCATGCAGAACCACGACGTAACATTCATCAGTTCAAGAAGAAAAAAATGTATCTTTGAGACGAACGTGTACATTTTAAGTGTGATCATATTGAACAGAGAAAGATGAACATGAAGTCTAGTATGTACATGGTACATACAGCACATAGTAAAGGATGGCACATCTTCTCCCATATATATATGATGCATATGAATTTTCCTTATGTCCTGCTCCAAGTAATATATTACATTATATTATATTATATTATAGAAAGACGAAGATGATGATGAGGGAGAAGGAGATCAACAAATGTTTAGACTTTAGAGTGAAAAAAAAACCTAATAGGGTATGTATGAATAGGGGACACGAAAATCGAAAGTAGAACTCACTTTTAAATTTTAAAGCTTGAGTCGGACACACAACTCACAAACTCTATAACTATACAGTATTCAGATATAGCATCCATCGTACTTTGTTGTTACCTGTATCTGAATGTGTGTACAATGTATACACTGTGTGTACATGGTAATACCTACAAAAGTAACGGAACACACTACACACACAACACTTGAGTATGTTAAGCGTCCGTCCTCAACTTTTGAATCATATTAACTACATATCTTATATATGTATAGGTATATGCATGTATTCGATTTCTATATATTACCGAGAGATCTTTTTCTTTTGTACAGAAATAAATAATGAAGATATTTACATTTTATTATGATAATTGTTACTCTCTCGCATGGCTCGACTTAAGTCGCTCCTGTACCTTTTATCTCCTTCTCCTACTGTGTATATATCTGTACAAAAAATACAAAGTTACATAATACACACATTGAGTTTGAGAGAGAGAGAGAGAGAGAGAGAGAGAGAGAAAGACTCGAGAGTGAAAATGTATGCAGAAATATTGAAAATCAATTGATTGTAGTTACACCTTACACGAAACTTGTACTATTCTGTGGAGCTCGGGGTCTAACGATCGTTATACAGATCTGTATAACGTGTCGTGGTAACGAAACGCGAAAGAACTTATGGCCATGCATGCAAATTCATAACTTCACTAAATTCGCGTCATAATGTGAAAAATAAAAACCAAAAAGACATTTGACACTAAAAATGTATATTGTATTTGGTATTGGTATTAGTATTATAGTATACTTGAAAAATATCCAAACCCTTCCACTTCCACAGTCATATGTACGCAATGCACGTATGCAGTTATATATCGAGTACATACAAACTATATTTTGAGCGTCTCTTCAAGTTAGTTGGTAAACAAATCTTTTTTTTTCTGGTTATGATCTGAATATATGTAAACTATGTAAACTATAATTTGCAATTTGTAATTGACAATCATGAGGCACGAGAAAAAACGTTCAAGCATGAGAATTTCATTATTTTCTTGTCAGCGTCAGCAGGTTGAAACCATTACATGTACATGGAGTATGGACATGGGAAGATATAACAAATATCGCATAGCGTAGTAAATATTGCACGTTAATCTCTCTCTCTCTCTCTGTATGGGCTACATAATCGTAGTTATATTCGAATTTGAAGAATAATCTTTAAATTATGTATGTACGTCTAATGTCTCTCTGGAGTACTATCTGTGTATGTCTTATCCAACACTCTTTCCTTTTTCATTTCCCCCCATATATACTATTTCCATCGCTTTTGTTTTCCTATATAATAGTAATAATAATAATGAAATGATAATATAATAATACAAATACCGGCGTACGTTGAAACCTGAACAATTTAAAATATTGATCTATTCAAGTAGCGTGATTTGATTATGTCGGCAATACGATTTCCAAGCACATGGCGAAAGCTACCGTAAATATACTAGTTGATATACTTAGTTACTCTATTATTTCATTATTATATTTATTTATGAAAATTAATTTCTCATTCTCCTCAACATTCCTGCAACACATACACAGAGATTTCGTTTCGTCGTTCCATTGTCCAGCTAAACACAGGAAAGGAAATAGTTGCGCAATATACATCTGTATATAGGTATACATAAGTACATACTGCTCTATAAGCTGGTACTTATACTTCCTTACAAACTATACGATAATAAGGATAATGGATATTAATGAATGATCCATTTAAAAAATATTGATGGTAAATTTTTGGTTGTGTACACGAATTTTAAGACTTTGAGGATGTTCAGGTATACAGGAAGTTGTTAGAGAGATGAGAAACTTGGTTAATACTGGACGATATAGAGTCGCAGTGGAAATGTGAAAGATGATAGCGAGATGAAGATGTGGGGAAGATTGAGGATGTACAGATATTTTCGAAAGAGAGTAATGAGTATATAGTGAATCAGCAATAATAATATAATAATAATTTTGTTAGCCATCAAGAGTGCGACTACAGTCACAGCCAAGTAGAGAGGTATAGTAGAAATAAGTTTAATTTACAAATACAAAGTATAAGGCAAAAAATGTATACAGAGAAGAGGAGGACAGAGGATGATGGATTCTTTTTTGTACAGATGCACACACTAAACTGACTAAACTCTCGTTTCAAGTTGAATTTTACAATGGAGCAAAAGTGAGAAGTAACTACATATAAGTATAGTTAAAGCTTGAACATTGTGGAAACTTTCTTACACTCTTCCGTCCATCTCCATCATCACTCATGAATTGATTTGTACAAGTGAGAAATTATGAATCCGTCCCATCTGCATGTGTATATGATCGTTCAGAAATTGTAAAGTAAACTCATTATGCTCATGATGCCTATATTGCTCATACATTTTACACACGCATCATAAAGTTACATATACTCCTGCATACGTATGTACTTAGTATGTATAGACTTGCAAAAATCTGAAAACGTAATATCCTATTTACTAGTACTTAAATACGTAGCTCATTCAAATCTGTACAGCAAAGCTATGTGATATCGCGGCATTCACACATGAAGATATAAGGGAAGAATGAAAGCAAATTTAATCAAGAGGAAATTGATTACTTTATAAATATATTGTCAAATAATCCATGTGTGTAAAGTAACATGAAAATGTATATATATGGGATTTCCAATTTTCCAAGAATCATGAGTTTTTTTTGGTTATACACTAAATACATGGGCTCTCTATATACGACATCGTCTACTTTTGTGTTTACAACTCAAAATTTTGCAAGAAGGACATGAATACATCATGTATATAGTCATTAATGGGGATTCATATATATTTTTTGATAACCAGCAGTATTAATATGCAATTAATTCTGGTTCCTCGTATGGCATTTGGGCATTTATCGTGATAATTGGTAATGTATGATTAATGTATGATTACTAGTGGGTGGTCATTCACAACTGTATGTACAAACGAGCTATATACTTTAGAGGTACAAGACAAGGTATAATCAATATACTGATAAAAGCATGACCCATCCGCTCACACACCACACATGGAAGAAATGACTTGTTAATTTTTTACTAATTGTCTGTCTCATGATGATGAGACTCTCATCATCATTGCCGTTAGTGCAAGTGGATTGGACTAAACAACACGGGAAAAGTGTTTTTTTTGTTGACGATGCTCGTTTGATGATTATGGTTACTCTCTATTGTTGTGTAACATGTGATGTTCCTCATGTTTTGTCATATATATATATTTGAAAATAGTTAAACGGTGGAGAGGAAACGTGTCTAAACCATCCATTTGTTCCCCATGTTGTTTCTCGTGTGAACAAATTGTAAAGGGCTTTAAAACACATCGCGAGGTCTGCTTCCACAGTCTAACATTTAAATCGTCAATATAAGCTTGGATGGAACTGAAAACGAGCTTTCATTTTTGAACTGTGTGTTTACTTTGAAGGATTATATTTATATCCAAACATTTTCTTTATTGTACTTAACGTTGTCTTTTATTTTGCTCAAATATTTAAACTTTACACGTACAGATACTTGTATGTGTACAAAAGCAAAATGTATTCATTTATACATAATTCAAGTTAGTAAATTTAATCATGTGTATAGCTTTTGTGTGTCCCACAATTTGTGGTATCAAAAAAAGTTATTTTCATATCTGAAACGGCATGAGTATATCTAAACATGTACAATTGTGTAATATTTGGGTGGAAATATTTTGACAGTGAGACAGAAGAAGTACTGAATAGGTAGTATTGAATTATTGTTACATTATTCCCATTATTATTATACGAGGGCTTTTGACAAGAGCAAGACATTTCCATGTGTACATACAAATGCAATGGAAATTCACCGATTGCGTAGTGAGGGAGAGAGAGAGAGAGACTTTCTACAGATAAAAAGCGTATTTGAAGCATGAAGACGAGGGTTTTCTGCAAGCCATTGTTAAAATAACAACTAATTTGTGAGGGTTGTTCCTTTATTCCGTTAACTCTATATAGTTTGTTACATAGAAAAACTTGAACAAATGTTTACTTGATTTTTAATACCCCACTCTATATGAATCATGTTTCAATTTTTGTACAATATCGATTTGCTATACGTATATATAGTTTTTTATTTTCATCTTGTTAGTTCCTATTATTTAATAGCGTTGGTAATTTTCTACTCACAGTTAATACAGACATTAAATATGAACCAATTGGAATAAAGTTGGAGATTCGAGTTGATGAACAATCGAACGAACCAATTATTTAAAATTATCTTGGTAATCCGGCAATAAAACGGCATGGATGAAAATAAGTAACTGATAAATGTTTAAATTCAATCACTATGAACATCTCTAACTACAGTACAGTGCGTATTATGCAATTTCGCTGGAAAAATTGCTTTCTTAAAATTTCAATCAAATGAAATGAAACGGACATAGATCACAATAAAAGCACAACCTGTAATTACTGTTATCCAATGTGCACAATCTCGAAGATTTCGTGATGATGCTTTGTTTGGCTGTAGCCATTATAGCTTATTATATCGTAGTTTTATTAGGCGATATCCCACAAAAATATGAATTTAGCCCTATATGATCTCACATTTGAAGATGCTCAGAATTTGAGAAATCCTCGGGCTATTTAACCGAATAAATTTGTATTAGAAATCAGAATTGGAGTACATGTGTATGTATGTACTGTATATACATGTATAATGTAGGTAGGTGTGGAAAATCATGATAATTTCCCTCCAATTAACTCCACACCCCACAAAATTTGTTTTGAGTTTTGACATTTGACGAAGAATCCCTTTTCATATTGCTCATACATGACTTGAAAATGGTTTGTTTACGTTTTTTTTATTCGAATTTCATGCATGGAAAAACAAGGAAAGTACACACAGAGTAGACCAAATGCATTTTGTTTAACTTACTTTTTAATGAATACACTTTAAAGTTTGAACTGTTAATCTAATAATTCATAATGCTATTACACAACTTTGTCTTTCAACTTAATACGCACACATTCAAATTATAGAAAGATGCTCATTTTATCGCAGAATCTTTTGTGGGGATTTTCACGATTTCGAAATTTGTGTATATGTAGATTTCATTTCACCTACATGAGCGCAGGGCACACACAATACATGTAATTACGCTTGAAGCTCGCTATTGATTTTGAATTGAGGAAACAACTATATAAGTATGTATATGTATATTACATACAGATACTCCATGATATGCGTAACGTTCAACATTTCCTTTAAAAACTCAATTTCTTAAACATGTGGCAAACACAAAGCAAAAACTCTTACCATTAAAGTCTAAATAAAGACAAAAAAAGTAAATATACAGAAAGAGAGTGAAAGAGAATTAATACATATTGTATTCATGTTAAACATTAACTAATAAGAAGCGTAAGCATATATACTCGAGGTGGATAATTTTAACTCAAATTAAGAATGGTCAGCCAATAAATGCTTCAATCTTTTGCAGTCCTCTTCAGTCTAGTGTGACATTTTTTATATAGGTAAATAACAGGGAATAATTAGTGGACACACATTTTACTTAATTGTAATTTAAGTAAGTAAATCTATATTAGAATACAGATTGTTGATGGGATCAACTATCTAGATTCTATATATATTGCATTGTCTGTTTGTTTGTCTGTTTGTTTGTTCGTCACGCGATTGTGAGAGAACAGTATGACCTAGAGTCTTGATTATTTTTTTGTTTAAAAGCATAAAATAAGGGGATTCTGGGAAACTACTTTGGGCGTGATCGGACGACTCCTTCCCGCCCAAAACCCGCAAAAACCGCCTTTTTGGGCCTGTTTATCTGTTCGTCACAGAATTGTGAGAGAACCGAAGCAGCTAGAGACTTGGTTTTTTTTTGTTACAAAGGGGAGCATAAGGGGATTTCGGGCAACAACTGTGGGCAGGATCCGCCGACTCCTTCCCGCCCAAAACCCGCCAAAACCGCCGTTTCTTTCCGGAATGAGCTAGAGACTTGATTCTTTTTTTGTTGGGACCGGGTGGGCTGGGAAATTCTGGGAAACTAATTTGGGCGTTCTGAGGTCAACGGGGTGGGGCTACGGGGTCAAAGTCAATTTTTTGCACAGAAATCAGTTTCAGACGATTCTGAACACTTTTCAACCAAAAATATTTTTTCACTCTTATGACTTGTGGTGACCTTCGGAGGTCACCGCGGGGCATTGTGAGCAAAAAACTAAGGATAACTAGGAGAAACCGAGGCATTGTGGGACTTTTATACGCGTGTACGTAAAAAATGATGAAGAATCCGTATTTGTTGGTCTTGGTGACAAAAAACTATGAATATTAATGGATTGGGAGGTGCAAGCGCTTTGGCATGAGCTAGAGTTCACGAATAAGTTAAACTTGATTTGGGTGATGCTGGTTGAATTTTAGGAAGGAATCAAGTTTCTGGACATTGAATTACACACAGGACAAACAAACAGACACGTAGATACATTCTTGTGCCTCACAAACAGACAGACAACTTTCAACTAAGCCGCGTAGCGGGTTTTATGTGCTAGTACATATATATACGGTATGTGGTACGGTTTGCCGTCTCCTAAACTACTTTATCAGTATGTACCTAAGTATATATGGATTTTGGTGGGTAACTTCATTTATATTTTGCCTTGTGTTTTTCGTATAGTGCATCTTCAGTTTTTATTGTGTCTATAGTACTTATGAAAAGTACACACAGGACGTTTGAGCATTCATTGCGATACACAGTACAGAGCTCTCACTGGGTGAAATAGCAGACTATACCGACAACCTATATCTTTATACGTGCTACACACACTCTGATTTTGGCACATATGTAACAAAGAGACGCAATAGTTGACAGCTTGCAATTATGCAAATATTAAATGCTTGTAAAAGGCTAAGTTGAAACTTCACAAAATCTTGACCTAAATCTTCTCTACTTATATTTAAAAACACGTATATGTATTTTGGTAATACTGAATGCATATATATGCATATAAAAGTCAAAGTCTCCCCGATAGACAAAGTAAATACTCACTGCATGCACACAAAAAAACTTTCAGACTGTCAGAGAACGGCAGGGTGGTCACAATAACTGGTCACTTTAACTTGGTTTTTACTACTTTTTACACAAGTTAATAGTGTAATTCTGGCACATCAGAATTTGTGCTAAAGGGACTTGAAATTTATAATTCAGCTTACTTATCACTACCTTGTAGACATTGAAATGTCACATTATGACTATATAGCATTTGAGACTGGGCTTATTTTTATTGAAATATATCAAATTTGAAACGGTATATATATGGTGTGGTGTATGAACATATTTACATCCTATCACTTTAGTCATACATACTAAACACATGCATTCACGCCATTCACGTGTACCATGTACCTAAGCACAAGCACGTGTATACAAGTTAAGACCAATGGACCCAGAAAAGAGTACAGTGCGTATATATACAGTTAATAGATCACATTATTGTAGTCATTATGTCAGAAAGGATAATAAAACGAATTTTAAATGAGGAGCTTCTTGATCATGAAAATTGAGCTATCATATTGACCATAAGTATACATAACTGTTCAATAGTCATAGGTGTGAAGAGAATAATAATAATTATTACTATTTGCAAAGATAAACCAAATTTGGATGTATGATGATTAAATGACTACCTTGAGTGGTCACTTGTTGGTGTTGGTATTTACGAAGAAAAGAAGAACAGACTTGAGAGTCTCAACAAGTTGAGACTGAATTTTGAAAAATTAAATGCTCCGGCCTTCACCCGGTAGCATATTATATATATACATAGTAAAATCAGTACCTATATGTACTTACATTTTACACTTTCATTTATCTGCACACTCTTTTTTATGCTTGTGATGATAATCTATTCCTGTTATAAAGAACTAGGACATATTACACTTTTTAAAATTGCATGCGAGCCATACTTACTAGTTACTTTTACTACATGCCAAAATAATATTGGGAGAACATATATCACCTTTATATATGCACAAGTTCGGAGAATAAATAAATAACCGATAGTTAAAATACTAAACAAGAAACGTCAAACATGAATGCAGTATCAAATGATAAAACGTAGAGAATATATAGACAGGCTATATAGCCAATTTGTAAGTCCGTGAAATCAGGTATATAGTGCTCAAATCAATCAAATCAAGAAAGTAACTGCATGTGATAAAGATACAGAAGTACTTAAAATACATATTAATTGGAAGAATGCACTGTCTAGTCTAGAGACTATATTTGTGAAAAGTACTCATTCGAATGAAATTATTCAGTGCATTCATCAGTACTTTCAGATTCCAGTGCTTTCTCGCATCTTTCTACGGATGAATGAAGCTCGACTTCAGAGTATATATAATCCATTCCTTACTTATGATATAGATAAAATAAAGTTTTTTTAAAAAATGATACAATGAATGTTGATACAATTAGTTCCATTTAAAACACACACTTTTATATTGAGATGTTGACCGTATTTATTAATTATTAATTAATTATTGTGTGATACAATTTGTATCATGAAGCCTCAATTTTTATTGTATTAAATCCGATTTTGGACGCCGCCCATAGAGAGAAGCTACTCAGCCGCTACACTTTCGAAAAAATATAAGGGATTTCGGATTTTTGATTTTTTACGGAATTACTTTTACAAATTTTTAGTAGTTTCAAAGTATTTAAATTGTATTTAAATATCAGTTCAATCGTGTCTCGAAAGTCTTTATTTTTTGTTCGTTTGGAAATGTGGAGATTTAGTTGCTGTAAGAATACTACACTATTACGAGGTGGTAAAGTAAATGTAAATGTAGTCGCAGAGCAGCAACATGAATTTGTGAGACAGAAACAGAATTCACGTTCGCTGCAGTATATTCGATCGGAATTGGACAAGACGAATAATAATAATAATAATGTGGAGTCAAAGGTGTCCTCGTACCTGTCGCTAAGACTGAGAACCGGAACTGGCACATTGCCGTGTGCTAATCAATATTTTAATCAAGAGAAAATATTGTATACGACGAATCGATGTTTTCATATCGATCAAACAAGTGCATTTCAAACATCCATCGGCGTCAACAAAGCTGGAAAATCAAAATCTGAGCCTCTCAGGTAAATTGAGCGCTCATCATTTTTCTCTCTCATTTACAAAAAAGCAATCCACACATTTTTCATCTTTTTTCAACCATCATTATTAGTGGACAATGTATATATTAGATGGTTTTTGTGTGTTTAGATAAAAAAAAAAAGGTTTCAATAGGTGTATATGTATTCACATATATAGTATAGTCCTTGATACACTGTATAGTTCCAACAGTATAGATAATCAAGTTATTGATTAAATTTCGTTATTGTATTATAATAATAATGTGTATAAAAAATTGAGTTTTTTTGCTACTCTTTATTTATATTTGTTTTCATTTTTTTGGGGATGTTATTGTTCGTCCAGTTCGTTTGACTACGAGAATCTTGCTGAAGAAACACTGGAATCTCTTTCTTGTTATTTTGATGAAATCTTGGAAGAGTCAACATTGGAAAATGTGGACGTTTCCTATGGTGTAAGTATTTATTCTATACTTCTATTGTTTTTATTTCGAATAGTACATATAGTAATTTACTATGTATGTATATTGTATACATGTTATTACACAATGTCATTATATAAAAAACTAAATGTGTTTGATTTTTGTTGTTTCATTTAGAGTGGAGTTTTAACCGTGAAACTCGGCACAGGCGGGATTTATGTGATAAATAAACAATCTCCAAATAAACAAATTTGGCTATCATCCCCTACAAGTGGACCTAAGCGTTATGACTTTATCAACAATACTTGGATTTATAAACATACCGGTGTTTCCCTTTATGAACTTTTGAATGAAGAGATTCCTAAAATTATTAACGATGTGACAAATATTGATTTTGAAAGTCATTGCACTCCAAAACAACATTGTAGTGAAAATATTGATAGTAAAAATAAATAGTACGAGGATTTATTACAAAAACCAAAAAATAAGGACAGCTATATAGACAAAGAGAAGGAGCAATGGAATTGTGTTGCTATTTTTTTGTGAACTATGAACAAGAAGTAGAATAATCTAGTTACTACACAGTAATAATAAGTTAATTGTTACTTATTAGCATACTCATTTGATATAGTCTTAAGGAATATTTCTGCTGAAGGAATTTAGAAATTGGTGTACAAAAATGTTTGGGGCGAAAATTACGGATTTGTTCCTGGCCGAGAAAAATTTGGTTGATTTTGTGGAAAAAAATTTAGGGCAAGAATGGGATCGTTTAAAACAAAATGAGTTGGAAATGGATGCAGTTTGTCATCATTTAGTCGGGGGCACACTTGATTACCCTGTAATGATTTCTCATGATTTCTGTGACATTACTACCGCTTGGGATATTTACATACATGCCTTTACCAGAGAAGTCCGTAGTATCATGCCAAAAAGATTTGGATATGGAGTCAATGAAAAACCTACGATTAAAAACGTCCTTTGGAGCAAGATGCCTTTTAGAGGAGATGAATTAACACCAAAACAATTTGTGAATGCCATTGGTCATTGTGGGTTGAAAATCCGTAATCACATTATAGACTGTACGTTGGAATGCACACGGTCTGGTCGTCTGGAAAATCTATATCCAATTATTAGTAACGTTGTTGTCATTCGAAATTATATCTGGATTTTTCAAGAAGTTTTTGACGCCGAGTCCAAGTAAGTATAAATATATATAACTTTATTTTGACAATTGTCTCGTTTATGCTTTTTATAGATAATATTATATTTCATATGACTAAACATTAGAAAAACAATAGGATTGATTACTTAATTAGTGCTATTCTCTTTTTTTTTTGTTTCAAGGAATAAATTAAAACCAGAATACAAACAATTTTGTGATTTAGTGGAAGTAATTAGTGAGCAAATGTTACAAGTCCAAGCCAATCTTCTTTTAACTTTTATTGCCCATGATGAAGATTCTCAAAGTTCTCAATCTCATCATTCATATTATGAAGGAGAAAGAGGCTCTCCGACGATACAAATGTGGTCATATTTCTTAAAAAGTAAGTACCCTGTGTCGATGTGTACTGTATACACACCTAAAAACCACATGCATCGTATTTGTAGCTTCGAGATTAGTAATTACTGCGATGTATTTAACTGGAATCCAAATGTATATAAACATACTATATTTTAATTTTTTTATCACAGGTATGCAGCGTGATATGTGGAAAATAATGCCGCCTCAGTTGGCTCAAAGAATTTTGGGTATTATTATTAGTGATTCCTTGGCCATTCTTGTGTCTCGTTATTCCAAGGTAAAACAGATTCTTAAAAAATCGTGTTGGTTTTTAACTAAAACCTTAATTTATATCGTTTTAATATTTATCATAGACATATTTTAATATTTAATAGATCGCCCCGACGGAAACTGCTACTCCACAGTTTGTTTGCGATATTGTGAATATTTTAGCCACAATTGATGAACTTTTGTTCTATATTTGCACGGATTTAACTCATGTGTGTGGTGAAGGGGATCCATCTGTATCAAAATCGATATACTCAATCCATTTAAAGTGTACTTGCCTTGCTACGTCATTATTAATTGTTGGGTGTCCTCTAGAAATTTTATACAAGGTTAGTTAACAATTCCCTTCTTTAGTCATTTATGTAGCAGGAAATGATACAAAAGCTTATTATATATGTTTAATATTTAAATGTAATTGATGATTTGTACGATGGAATTTTTACAATAGCGTGTACTTGTGTGTAAATTCCAGTCATTTCGTCGTGGACTTTCGTCGTGTACATTGATGGATAAAAAACTAACGGATGTATCAAAATTATCTGAGCCAATCTGGATGGAGATTATAAAACACTTGTGTCCAAAATTTTATCCTAGTAACCTATTGATGCCCGATTGGGAATTACTGTTTAGCTTGAAACTATTGACTAGTCAGCCCGCACCGAATTGGCCTCTAATATATAGGGTAAAGTTGATTTTACTTTCCTATCAAAACAACAACAATAATAATAAAATTACAATCTAAATAAGTTTTTTTTACCTTCACATAACCATAAGGAGATCTGAGAAGATCGATATGGAATAATTTCGAGTAACTTGAATATAATAGTATTTTTGTATTTTATATTATATTTCAGGTAGTCACAATGCAAGATTGTAAAGTGGCCAGTTTTATTCTCAGTCTTTTTCCGACGGTGGTTGCTCCAGTTTGTGATTTTATGTTGGAAGGGAAAGCATTTCAAAAGTGTGGTAATGCGTCCTGCATGTCTCCCGACTGTCATTCTCTTGCAAAATCATTACCAAATCATTATGCTGCAGCGTGTACTTTATATATTGTGGCTCACGCAAAGCCAAGGGATATGCTAGTTAAAGTGTATAGACCAATTTTAACTCGTATAGTGGATTGGAGTGTGATGGATAAAACACAAATGTGGAATAGTAAAAGTCGACCCGTTTGGTTTCAAAGTTTGATTGATCTTTTGCTACCGATACTCAAGACGTGCGTGCAGTCATTATGTCTCTCAATTTTTGCAATCGAAAGGGAAAAGTTGCATCAGTGTGAGGATACCTTTACTCAGCTTGTAATTGAACTGTTAAATGTTCTCACGGAAATTCTATCAGTCTTACCCAGAGGATTTTTGTTGCTTTGTGAAGAAATGGATGATATGATCCCACCTACATATAATCCTGTGAGAAATAATGTGCCTGTCCATTTCCTAGTCACTGCTCTCTACATGCTATTAAATTTGGGATCTAAAATTGCGTACATTCCTCCACTATCACCACCCGAAGACAGTTGTAGTCATGAAATACCAGGATCATCTAAAGTGGTTCCAAGCCATAGTAAAAGTCATCAGCCGAACAAGAAGGAGTCAAACACTTTTTTGGAAACTGTGTTGCTTTCTGTTGCCGAACGGTAAGACTATTTATCAGATATTTTTATTAAATAGTTAATAATACATCATTGAATTCGTCAGCATGAATAATTGTAATGACGAAGTTTATTTTAACTTGACCCATATTTATAGGCTTTGTCATCTTGATGATGCTGCATTTGATCAATCGTGTCATCGGTTGGTTACACAGATCGAGTCCATGTGAGTATTGAGTATGAAGTATTTTTAGATTTGTAGGAGACTAGTTTTATTATTATTTATTATTTTAGAATAACAATGGGAATGGGTATGATTCTTTTCTACAAGGAGTCCTTGTTTTCATGAAAAGTATATGTTTGGGGACACCTATACGTTATTGAGAACATGTAATGATAATGTTGATTTGTTTTTTTCTGTATTTAGGATGAAGCAAATGCAAACTCATGCCAAAAATATAGAAACCCTTCCAAATGATCCTTACGAATATTTAGAAGACTATGCCATGGATTGGGACATGGCTAATTTGAAAGCTGATTTTCTGTTGGAAGAAGTAGAAGGTCAATTAGCTTTGCGAATTGTGTATTGGTTTATTATGACACATGGAGACATGTTACAAAATATGATAGCTGGAAATGTCAATTCTTTTGTTGCACCGCATGTTCAAATTAAAAATTCAACTAGTCGTCCTAGTAATGTTTCAAGTACAATGTCGTCGTCCAACGTCCAAAGTACCTTACCGAATCAAGTTGTATCAAAGTCAATTATACCAGGACGGGATGGAAATATTGGAAAAGTGGAAGGAAAAAATGCAGGCTCTACTAATTCTTCTGCCCCACCATCATTCCAGCAGCTAGCCAAATTAAATATTAATCTCTTAAAAATTGCACCCAGGATTCGGACTTACATCAAACCTCAAAATGTAATTCACGAATTTCATTTTGTAAACAAATATCGACTATTTGATGAGGTAAACATTATAAATATTTTGATTTCCATTTATTCTTGTTTTTTTTTACATATTTCCTCTATTTTTCCAATAATAACATATACCTAAGTACTTACCATACCAGTGTAGTTGTTTTTATTTCATTCTAAATTGAGTGTTTACTTT
>JAIUND010000162.1:0-106359 GCA_034699125.1 Gisinianus flammeolus | reverse complement strand
ACTCCACTGAGCACATAGGTCCTTTTAAAATTAACCATTTCGACTATAGCGCTTTTTCGAGTTTCACGAACGATATGGCAACTGAAACGTACACTGTACATAAACTATACTATACAGTGCTTTCAAGCTTGTAATGCAAGTTGATTAACTTTGCCAACTGCCAAGCCAAAAAGCTAAAAAGTATACACATCTGAAGAAAGAAACGAGCAACGTTAAAATGTGCAAGTTCAATAGGTTGAGGTACATTAACTCAAAAGTCGACTTGGAATTATTTGACTTGAAGTAGGATATTTCAGATCAAGAGAGCAGATGTTTCATCTGCTCTTCAAATGTAAACGTAAACTTTTGAGGGAGTTCAAGCAGAGGACACACACACACTCATATACACAAACGCAATCTCAATTCCTGCGTATACTCGAAAAAGATTTTCATACGGCATAAGGAATTAAAGAAATGACATGAAATAATACATACAGGAGATGTATAGGCAAGAGATAAATCTTTTGAAAACATAAATACGTAAGTATAACGTTTTAGATTTTAGTTCCTCTCAAGCTTGCATCCATAATATAGCTATATTTTTCTTTTCGTGTAAAAGAAAAAAATCCCAGAAGAAAAACGAAGCTATATAGTAGGACGAAAAAAAAGGAGAACGCAACATCACAGTTTTAGTTCATGTTGATGATCAATGATGAAAGATATTTTCAAGCTACTTTTTGAAACTGGAAAAATTTTATTTTTAGAGCACCTATGCGCATAACATACTTTTTTCCCCTTATTCGTTTCGCTCTAACTTGTATGGAGCATGAATGAACTACCTCCTGTATTTATTCTTTTCCTTCTTGTTCAAAATGTTTTAGCCTTTGTCATTTTCATAAAAAAAATTATAATGTCTCCATCGACTAAACGAAACAAATGACATTAAATTATTTATAATTCATGTCAATCACAACAATTAATCATGAGTTAGAAAAGCCCTACACACAACCTTTAGATAAGATTGATTTATTGAAATGTACCGACACATTTGTGAACGTATTTTTCCAATACGAAAAACGTCTTTAAAATTGTGAGAACATACAAATCTACCTGTACATTGTAGGTATTTATTATGTGCTTCCCATGCATCGTTTGATAGCTCAAAATGAGAACGACAACAAATAATGTACTAGTATATACGTATCGGATATATTATATTATTTTCCCTTCGAACCCCTCCCTGTAGGATAAACCTACTTGTGTGTACATATGTACATAAAATTTCCATAGGTTGTCTTAAACAGCTGGTATACAAGGGCCTATTCATATTATGATACATATTCAATACTCAAATATGGACTCCTCTATACATATGTATTTCGTCGTCTTCTTTTTCTTTGTATAAAAACGTTGTACATTTTAGTATGTACTTGGTGACTTGGTCTCCAATGTGTAGAAACAGACAAAAGATGTGGCCGAACCAAGTTAAACAGGGTTTTTGAAATGTTATAAGCCATTATAAGGTAATGTCAGACCAAAAAAAAGTGTTTTTGTGTACAGCCTGTCTGTGAAAGAAAGAAAGAAGGGTATTGAGCTCTCTTTCCTTCAAGGTGTACCCTTCGTATATACTGTAGAACGAAGGTCCCTTATACATACCGACTATAATATACTAGAACACATTTTAGTTTTTCTAGCATACAACAGACAGTGTATGCTACATTCCTCTCACTCTCTCAAGTTTACGCTTAACGTTACTCAAGAGAGAGAGAGAAAGAGAGACTTACCAAAATAACAACATGGATTAAAAGTGCACAAAAGAGAGGCCTAAAAATTATCCACCAATCCGAAAACTTGGAGTCTTTGAGAAAAGGTCAAGTGTAATTTCACCCTTAATGTTTTGCACCTCAGCTGTTTTCTATATATGTACACACAAACATATGAATGTACATACACACATCCACCCTCACTAAAGTAAAAACTTTGAAAGACGTACATACGTACATATTATTATTATATATACTTTTCGTACTCGTTGTTTTTGTTTTCAGTTAACACGAACCTACTACACAGCAACAACATCAAAAATCATGGCAGAACCAAAAACGAAAAAGGAGAGAGAGAGAGAGCGAGCTTACTACGCTGCTCGACTCAGCCTAGCAACAACCCCAGCAACAAAGCAAAATAAAAACAGGAGGTAAAGGGGTATTTAGAACGAACCGGTGAAGACAAGGGCAAACATAGATAAAATCCACATCCACCCATGGAAGAAAAAAATACAAAATGATCATTGTTAACAATAAGAAAAAGAGTTGAGAAAGACGATATATATAAAGAGAGAGAAGCCTCCAGCAAATTCAGCCATCCACATCTCGTGGATGGTTGTCTCATAAAAGGACTTTATATATATATATATATAAAATACTTTTTAGCTAGATTGCTCGTCTACACAAACACATACGTAGCTTAATAAGAACCAAAAAGTTCTTGATTCTTTTTCATCTCTCTCTCTCTCTATGCATCTCTATCTCATGTAAAAAAGAACTCTTGCAATAATGCGTACTACTATATACTTACACACACTGAATCTCTGACAATAACAAAGAAAATCTACAAGTCTTCACTTTACAATCACTAACTAATACAATATCTTTTCTCTATCTCCATCTCTCTCTTTTTCACCACCACTTCAATATTATTATGTTCAAATTGAAGGAGAGCATAGAACACTACCAAGAACAGAACAGTAGAGTAGACCATGATCAAAATGTGTAGTGTGTAGAAGAAGTAGTAGTACAAGTAGAGAATCCACAATAATATATCAAATAGATATGTACATATAATAATAATAATAATAATATTATAAGAAGGATATTCTTTGAGCCGTCATGTTTAATGGTGAATTGAGTGTTGTTCCATAAGATACGTGCTGAGGCCAAATTCAAAAAACGCAATGTAAAATGAAACCACCAACCATCATTATTATCATCACAGAGTAGGACTACATGCATTCTGCAGCAATTAAGGGGGGTGGTGTGGTAGTATTTCTTTCTAGTCTAGCTAACTACAAAATTTCAACAATCATACCTCTCCTCTGTATCTACTATCCACTACTATTTTCCATAGTTAAAATATATACATACACACACCCATACACACTTACAACGCTGCTCAGCTTTTGTGTATACATTTGAAAAAGAACGAGAAGAGAGAGAGAGAAGAGAGTCAGCAGATTTTTAACTCTTTAACAACATTCAACATTGGACGAGCAATAACACTCAGTTTGCCTTTCAATGCTGTTGCTAACCAAGAGAGAATCAAACCAAACCAACTGCATCTCAATGCATTGCAATGCAATTTGCCTCCGGCTAACAATAATCTGTATGTATATGTAATACATTATTATGTAGAGTCCTCTCGAAACAAAGAACTTGTATGTGAAGTAAGTACAAGTACAAACGAACGAACGAGGAATATCCATCCATCTCTCTCACTACCCAAATATCAAATATCCTTCTTCTTTTTCTTCTTCTTCTCCTCCTCTTAAACTACCTACACACTTGACGAAACAACTTCAATACTTATAATAATAATAATGATAATAAATATAACAAGAAAGAAATCATTGCACACACAACTGAACAAAGAAAGACTGATAGAAGAAAACTACACACACTTTTTGTTTCTCTATATATTTTTGTACATGTAAAAAGACTGAGAGAATAGTTGAAATTGTTGAATCCACACACAGACACACTAAAATTATCATAATAATATTTTGTATATTATTTCTATCCCACTAACTTTAACGGAATAAATATCCTTCTCTCTCTCTCTCTCTCTCTGTTATTTCGAAGCCAAACAACTACAGTAAATTCTGCTTTATGGATTGAATGAGGATCAAAGTATCCAAAAAACTTTACTTCACTCAAAATGGGCAACGATAATAATAAAATTGTAAATGAAATCAACTAGTCGTTGTCGTCATCAAAAAGGAAAACCACATAACAAAGGACTTTTCATTCTTTTTTCGAATTCTAATCGAATTTTATTTTTTGAATTTCTTTTCTTCACTTTATTCTCCTAACACACTCCACTCACTTTTCAATGTTTTTCTTTCATTTACTTTGTTTTATCAACTACATTCTTTCTCACATAAATTGTCTTTTTTCTCTCTAATAACAGAGAATTCAATTAGAATTTAATATAAATGGTAAGATATTTAACTGTAATAATGGTGACATGTGTTTAAGAGAGAAGACGCACAAAGGATAGCCGAGCACACACACACATTTTTTCTTTTTTTTCTTTTTAATGAAAAAAAAAAAAAACCAACTTAAGTAAATAATAAAAATACTTTATGACAAGAGAACGAGAAAATGACCAGTTTCTTCAAAATTAACGTACAATTAAAATAAACGTATAGTTAATCCAAAGAAATGGAAGGAAACGTTCAGAGTTCAACTAAAAACGTACCTTCTGAGTATTTGGCTGAAAAAAATAATGTGTGTATATCCAACAAATGACAAAACTTACACACAAACTTTCCAAGTTGGAACAAGCGATGAAATCACACTTTACTTACATGCAGGCTTTCGTTCAACTAACTCTATACTCTGAAACACCAACAACTTTGGGCTGGCTGGCTGAACGAAAAAGCAAAGGGAAAATCGAAAATGAGACAAAGGGGAGCAAACGTAGTAGTCATGTAATGCTAAAATGGCGAACCAATCGTGGCTTACAGCTGCTAGGTTTCCATCCTCACGTCATGTACATACTACTTCCTTTCTCCCCTCGGCTCCACGCATTTTCTCATACAACTTTGACAATATTAGAGGCCTGTCCAATTGTTCCCAACCCGAAATTGCGTCGCCAATCCGTCTCTTCACTTACATAGCTATATAGCCGGACTTACATAGCTATATAGCCGGACATTTTTACCCGAAAAAAATATTTTTGATCTTCCAAAACTTTGAAACTGATGAATCATCAGTTTTCGATGACATTCATCCCAATGTTCTATCCGAAAATCCGAATCCCTGTTTTTTTTTTATCAAAATTTCACGAAATTTGTAGAGGCCCTTATAGATTCTCTCTAGATTCTACTCTCTTTAGTGTCCCTCACTTGCTAAATTTCTATAATCAGAGATCTTGTTTCTCTTAATTTTTGAGGTTGTTCCAACAACAACAAGAGGGATTTTGGGGAAGACAGAAAATTTGAACGGTGTAGATCTCTTGCTTTTCTATCCATTTGAATCCAGACGGCGTCGTACTCAAAAACGCACAAAACGCATTCACCATTACAAACAGTGTATAATGTACATGTATTTTATAGTAAATAGACGATGGGGCTCCTGCTTTTCTCATATGTATTCGTTGGTATGTATACATGTATTCTGTGCGTAGTAGGATCCTTTTTTTTGTGTGTTTACTACACAGTACACATCTATATATCCAAAACGAGTTTTGTTTTTATAAAATTTATGTGTGTACCTGCGTACACATCATACAGACACAGATACATATATATATATATACCCAACTATGTATGTGTTTTAGACAGTTGGCTTTTTGTCTATCCACTTCTTATATACATATGTAGTTACAGACACACTGTACATATGTACATATGAGGTATCCTTTTATGGAATATACAAAAGTAACTATATGTAGTTGGTCATACTCATATGAGTATGTATGTACCAGTAAAAAAAACCATTAAAATTGGGAATGACCAAGGTGGACTGGCAACAAAACAACAACACAAAATGAATGTATGTACATACATAGAATATCGTATCACTGCATATATACGCCTTATGCATACCTCGAGGCTTGTATGTATGTATGTATGTAGCTTTTTCCCTACCAGTACATAGTATCTATACGATGATGTTGTGCATGTATGTATGTACAAATAAATGTGGGTTCACCCTCTCTGTGTCCAATGAAATCAAACATAGGTATAGATTTGTTATTATGTTGTATGTACTTATTTTATTATATTTGAATATAATTTGATTCTACATAGTATAGGTACAATGTAACAAATGCATCATCTCTACTACATGTCAAATGTGCAAGCATATGGCAAGCATGTACCTTAGGTACATTAGGTAAAACGACGCAAAAATGATAATATTACATGTATGTTTGGAGTTAAAAACTAGATTTGTTAGTTTTGTTGGTAAAGTTTTTTTTTATATATGTACATTTTATGTTATTATTGAAAAGTTACAATACGTACTTGAGCAAGCACATTGTTACCTAGAGACATGCATATTTTACTTGCTCAGTATGTAATTTCGCATGCATGTAGCAAGGAGATACATATGTGGTTGCAATTTTTTGCAGTATTATGTACTCAACTATATCCACATTTCGTATACATGCAGACAGATAGGAAATACGGAGTATATACATGTAATTATGTATATAGGTGGGCTATGTATAACTAGGGAATAGCGTGGTTTGAATTGAATTGCGTCCTCGTGAGTGAATAAATTCTTCCTTCTTCTTCTGATTCTCTAACTCGGATTCTATTAGGCATATATGACTCAAGCTCTCTTATTATCCATGTATATTTCCATATATGTAGCATTATTTTATATTTATCCTCCAGATAAGGAATTTTGTGCGCAATTCCAACATCTATTAGATTATAATTCTGCGATTTTAATTGTAGGTCTAATTTCAAGACGCACTACGATTACGAACAAACAACAAAAAAAACAGCAACAACAAATACGAAAAGATGTATACTCAACACGCTAATTAAATAGAAAATTGACAGACGATGTACACTACAAAGTATATATACATCGTTTTTTCTGAAAAATATAATTTGAAAATGTACGCAATACGCATACATATATATATAAGTAAGTATTTGTAATGATCCATTGCAATCTTGTTTTTTTTATTTAGTACCAGTCTCAATATCCCGTCAGGCATATCAGACTTTGGGTCACTTTGAAGTTTGAATCTCATTTGCAATGGTAAATCCAATCATGACTATTATAAAACTTTTTAGCTACCTATGTATATATTATTTTATACTATACCAAATTGGTTGTAAATGATTTATTTATTATTTTCAAATTATATTTGCATGCCACAACTCGGTTCCCTTTGATGTTAAAGTTTATGCCTAATTATAATGTATAATTATAAAATGGGATTACGTAAGTCTTATAGTAGAAGGAGAGATACACGCTCTGCGACTACACCTTTTTTGCACCAACGATCTATTTAATATTCAGGCATTCAGGCATTGTTATATTCAGTCTTTGAACGTTTTTGTATACACACACAATCTGTTTTTTTTTACTTTGTTTGGTAAATTGATTAGATTTTAAAATGTGAAATGTGTGACAATGCTGGATTCACGAAGTTGTGAATAGTCTGCAAATTTCAGAAGAAGAATTTTTGCAAAAAGTAATTTGGTGGTTGTGGTGGTGGTGGTGGTGGTGGAAGTTGGTACACACAATAGGTATGCAATTTTTCAATTTCATCCACAATCTACGCAGCTACTGTAAATCCGAGGGAGCTCTCTCGAGTGGTGTAGTGTTTGGTTCGTGTATACAAAAAGAGAGCGTGTGAGGACGTGCACATGGGCGACAAGGGGAAATAGACGACTTGCATATCGGTTATAGTTACAGGGTGCAAAAATCCATTCTGTAACGTTCTATTCCTGTACCAATGAGCCGCATCTCTGCCACACCACGTACATATTTTGCCAATATTTGCGGACGTTCAACCCGCTCTCTCACTCTTTTACCTTTGCAGTTTGCAGTTTTCCAGCTCCGTTGTATATTTGTATGTACACATAGTTTTACATTGCCCTCTCTCTCTCTCTCTCTCCCTATCTCTCTTTTCCTACTGCATTTCTCGCAGTCCATATTTTTTTTTTCACAATTTATCGTTAGAATTATATAGTTCATGACTTGGTGTAGGAATCCATCTTAAACACTTGAGATCACATTCCACATTACACTGCATTACACACACACATTATTTACAATTATTTGGAAAAACAATTCACAACGTCCCTCTTAAATATTTTGCAATAACTTTGACAAAGTGTAACAAAATATGGTCTGTTGATGTATATACGCAGACAAGTATTGCATCGAGTCCTCACAGGCAGAGAATCGACAAAGAGTTCCGACAAAGAAATATATAGGTTTAATGGAGTAAGGTATTACGAACGTGTGTTTGGGTTGTATATGTGTATACAATACGATTACGAGGGAGAGAGAGAGAGAGAGAATGGCAAAAGGCAATTGGCAAATGGTCTATGTATACAGACACAGTATTCAGTACATATGATATGATATATGTAGGCAACTGTAAATCAATTTCCTGAATGGGTTTTGAATCCTCATTCACTGGACCATATCCTTTGGGACTATGGTATACTTGGGGTTGGGAACCCTTAACATGTTATCCCGTCTTTTCTCGTACTAAACCATGAACAAATCTACTACTTCTCGTCAGTTCTTCTCATACCCCTCATTTTGCACACACACACACACACACATATGTACGTATTCCAAATCTATCCGAGAGAACCGTGATCGTGTTAGTGTGTGTGTACTGTGTACAGTGCACACTGTGCATGTTAACTCAACATGAGCGTCAAAAACATCATGAGAGGAATCTTCAATCTTTTGATGTGTTTTTTTTATTCAGATCATTTTCAGATATGCATATATAATGGTGCCTTCTTTTAAAACAATAATATATACATATCTCTTTATACGTACTCATACTATAATATGGAGATAGACGAGATAGATCAAGATGAGGACGAGGAAAACGAATAAGACGACCATCTTTAAACAGATAGTCTAGTCGATTTCTTTTCTTCTTCTTCGTCTTATCCTTATTCTTTTTCTTCTTTTTGTGTCTACATGTATATTTATATATTCTGTAGTTCTTGTTATTTTTTCTGTTGACTCTTACCTTTTCTTGGAATTGTTTGTCTTATATATTATAGTTTCTCGTTGTTTGTCATGGCTGTTACTGGTTGACTGTGCGTGTCCTGACTGCCATTGAAAAACTGATAAAGAACTAAAACTAAATAAATTGGATTTGAATCAATGCACAGTGTATGTACAGTGTACAGTGTACACATTACTTACACACTTCATGTATAAATAAAGAGAATTTTAAGAGGATTTGAAATAATTTCAACATCTAGTTTCCAGTACGTATTTTTTTTCTTTGTTTTTTGTTTTTGAAGGAGAGTATCCTCATATCCAATTTTTAATTTGATGCCTATACACATATATATCTACTGTGTACGTACGTTTCAACTGAATCAAATACGATTTTCATTAGGCTCTTACATGTATGAACGAGCTTATATTTCAATGACTTATTGGCAATGCGTTTGGATGCTCCGATCCCCATCCAAATAATGATTGTTAATTCATTAATTCCATAGTGTACTTAAAATTCGTTCAAGTATGATGGCATATCTTATTTATTTGTTTTACACAGAGATATTGTCATTTTAAATTGGATTCGAGGATTTCATTGTACTGATGAGAATCTCGGATGTCGGCAATGTCGGCATTTATAATTATTGAAAGAATATAGCACAGCATCTTGTATGTATAGAATATTATTATTTTCGTGTTGTGTGTGTATATATATATATATATATATATAATATACAGACAGAATAACACTCGTCTCTCAAGTCTCAAGCCTAAAATTACAGATTGTGCAAATAATTAGTGAGAGATTTAATTGCGACGCTCATACGTCTACTGCATGTATAAACTTTCTCCATGCTACAATATGTATATATTCCTGTATAGAATAGTATATAGAATCCCTGCTCAATAATATATATTAGTGTAAAGAATAAACATGCTGTACATATGGACATGAGCAATCGTCAACAGAGTTATTGTACATATGTAGTGTGTAAAGTGTAAATGGTACAGTTTAAAGTCTGTACCAGACTTTTGAATTTACACATCACATCATAAGTCAAACATTGCCAAGCACAAGCAAAACCAGCAATGCTATTTAGTAATATTTGGTGAAGTCATATTATATGTATATATAGTCAAGGCAGCAAGCAAGCATATTTACTTGCCATATATATATACATGTCTCTTTGAACCAAAAGTTGTTTTGTAAGTCTCTAGAGCATGCAAAAGATTCAAAAAAAGTAGTATGAGCTAGTAATACGAACACACACACACACAGTAGTAATTTTCTGCATACAATCAAGATATGCGTAGTATGTTTTCAAAATCATGCCTACACTCGTCAAATATGTTATTGTATAGATTGCAGCGTAGGTAAGTGTGTGTGTATGTATATATACATGTATATACCTTATGTATACAGATATAATATATATATGTGAGGAGAAAAACAACTTGATGGATAATGAGCAACATTGATAAAGTCAACCAGTACTGCATCCGTTCTTTAGTTCAGGGTTGAATTTTTTTCTTCTTCTTCAGTGGAAGTTTTCCAGTGGAAATTCAAATCCGGTTTTTAATTTCCCCTCAAGATGTACAAAAACGTAAGCGTGAAAAGAGGCAAAGACGTAAGAAAGGCGGAACGAGAATAAGAATACCTACGTACACACATACACATTAAATAAAAAGATGCTTTATGAATTTAAAAATCTCTACACATATATATTAAGTATTTATTTTATATTGCCAAATCCGAATCCATATCCCATACATACATAATATATAGGTAGTAGTAATAATTTCCCTTCATCTTCTTCACCTATATTATTATCTTGTTTCGGTTATTATTTGTCCGTTGACGATATACGATATATATATATTATAAACTGCCAATGAGCACGTATGTATCTGTATTTGTACATCCGTTTTCTTAGAGAAGATAACTTTGTTTTACCTTCTTTTGATTAATTCCATACACATTATACATGATTAAAGATGCATACATTATATTTTACTTGTTATCTTATAACTGTAACGTGAGGTAATAGATATGTAATGTGTGTACACGTATACAGGATACAAAATACAAGCCAAACCTGTATAGTATTGCTATATAGTATATAGTGCAAAATACTGTACAAAGTCCTTACCACACACTATATAGAAAAAGCCAGATTTACAAATTGACAAACCGAACAAGTTTTTCCGTTCCCCAAATTTTCCAGTAAAGAAGAGAGAAATAATTTAATCGATTTCCATGTTTTTCATATTTTTCCTCCCAAGAACATAAATATATATGTGCATGGAAAAAAATCCCTGGAATGGATACATTTATACTGAATAAATGACGAGAGTATATTTTGTAATGATCTCATATATGTAATATATCGATGATGAAGATGATCATGACGCACCTTGGTAAACTAATAAGGAAACCAATGCGTACATGTAATATATTTGCGTTGGAGATAAACGACAGTGGTGGGATAGTCATGTACAGGTAATTATTATTCTCCATTCTTATATTGTCCAAATTTGATTGTATCGTATATAGGCGTGCAAAAGCAAAACCCAACTCCCATACCCTGTTTTTTTATTTTATATATTCGCAATGTTAAAGTTAAATTTTGAAGTAGCAGTCCATAGCATGAAATGTGTCGAATAAATGTATAGTTTTGGCTCTCTGACTAAAAAATAAAACAGATGTGTGTGTAAGATACCCTTTTTTCCCATAAAATTATCTTCAAGTAAGTAACCATCATCATCCTTTACCAATAAGTCGAAAGAAGTCCGCCATTTGCTATTTGCTATTTGCGAGTGAGTAACGCAAAAATGACTGTGTGTGTGTGTGTGTGTTTTTTTTTGAGTAAATTCATGTAAGAATGAAAAGCCTTGCCTTGTCTGTACAATGTACCAAAATTTTAAATACTTTATAAATTGTTATTAGGAGAGCCATCACTTGTCATGCACTTTGCAGTTTTTTCAAGTTTCTAATGCTTTTCCCCTCTCTCTCTCCTTATTGTGTTTAATCAGAGGCAAATGGAAATGGTTTATATACTTATGTAGTCACACTGTCCAAACTCCAATGTGTACTCTCTGTACTAAATAGTTAAAACCTGTGCATACACTATATGTAGATAACTCAAGCTGACTTTATTTTATTAAACGATTTTCCATGTATGTACACACACAAAAGTATGATTGTCTAAACAATTTTTGCACTATGGATTCTTTTTTTCATTTTTTTTTGCATGTGCTCTGGTTTTATTTTTGTTCTAGTTTTTGAATATGATGGAGAGTAAATCATCATAAAATACAAAGGTCTACTCGTGACTCGAGCACTTTTTTTTACATTTTCCTGTATATATATATGTTCTGTCTGCATTTTATCCTCCAACAAGTATTTAGTCATAATTTCATTTCCTACAATCGCAATACTCACCTTGCCTATATTAACTCTCTTAGTTTTAGTTTTAGTCTTGAGTTCTTCAAATATATGTTGTACACAAAAAAAAGTCTTCCGTGCAAAAGGTGTATGTAAATGTCTCCCTGCTATCTGCCATAGGTCGAAATTCTAGTTCAAAATTCTACATTATAATATCTTGTGCTATTTTATGAATGAAAAATAATCATAATAGAAATGATCGTATAGTCACAAAAGTACGTCCACGTGCGTACGTATAGGTAACACAAATTTTTATTTAGTTACATTCTGTACATTTGCATTCATATACATATTGTATGTATTTCTCAGCGTGTATATGTATGTACCAGTCACATTGTGTATTTTGTATAGAGTAAAAGCTTCACTAAGGAATAAGGTCTTCATGCCGTGTCACTAGCATTTATTATTAAAATTATATTAATATTATTATTGTTGTTATGATTTCATTCCTATTGTTCGTAAAATTATATGATGAGTATACTTTTGTATATATTTACATTCGACATTAGTCTTAATTCTAAATTTTAATTTCAAAGTCTTTATCAAGCACACACACACGGTACAATATCACATTGTATTAATTATTTTACACTACATTTCATTATAAAATGTGCATACTATAGATATGTATGTACGTACTTGGGGCCAGTTGTTTCTCCAAACGGCAAACGGTGAAGGATGAAAATAAAATGTGCTTTAAAAAACTATATAGAGTTTTGTCCCATTTCTGCACTGCGTAAACTTTACACTGTAAAGAGTTTTGAGTGAAGACTGTCTCAATTAAATTATTCAATTCATAGAACTTGTGAATTTGCACATGTCACTTGGAAAACTGAAAAAACTCATCAATTATACCTCTGGTCAAAACAAAAGAATACCCTTTCTTTTTCTCACATTCACTATATCAACTATATGGCGTATACATTGACTATAGGTATATGTTTTATAAATGATTAATTAAGAAGTGCAGTTGCATATATATATATGTAGAACTAAATTGAAATGACAAAGTCGTGTACGGCTATGTAGTAGCCCCATCGAATCTCTCTCCGGTCATGTTTCGTTAGTATTCACTATTTGTGTATTTTAGTTAGTTTTCATGCAAAGAGGATTCTCTTTTAATTGGTTTTCATTCCTCATTAAACAAAAAGAAAATATATAGTTCAATGTTAACGACACAAAACTGCAAAATGAGAACTCTCGAGACAACAATATAAAGAAAATGGGGGAAAAATCTTTGTGTGTGAAAAAAAAACTTGACTAATTATATGTAGATTTTAATGATGAGAATAAATTGAATTGATACACACTCGGATAGGAAATTACTCTATAAGTATAGACGATAATAAATGGAGATTGAAGAACGAGGTGATGTCAATACTTTATGTGAAGAAGGAAGCAATTATATATTATAGTCTTCGCTTCCCGTACATACATACATATACACTATACACATTGTACTGTACACACTCACTTATTGTTATAGCCCTGCCTTCATTTGCGAGACTCGTTACCCTTTTCTGTCTCCCTATATACACGTCTACTTAGGTATGTATAGGTATATATTTTGCCTTATTTATTTCATTTTATTGTACTTTATTTGTACATGATGAGAATCATATACTGTGTGATTTTTTCCATTTGTTGTTGTCGTCGTTGTCGTTGTCGTTGTCGTCTCGTCACCCATTTAGAGACTGTGTCGAGCTAACTCATACAAAATTAATGACAGAATAAAAAAGAAACTAGATCAGGATTCTAAATGCACAATACTGAATTATAATTTGTACACGACGACACAGAATACTATACGTACGCATAATAACATTTCATGTATTTTTAGCTTTGTGTATTTATATGTGTTTGTGTGTGTGTGTGTGTACGGGTGGCATAATTGTTGCTCATAGAAAATTAAAAAGGATTAAGTAGTATGTCGTAATGTATGAATATGAATGTATCACACAAAACTAAAACTAAATATTAATATATGTATTGTATTTACAGAGAAATTAAATTGGTGTGTGTGTAGGTACTTTTCTATTGTGTGAATATCGATGATCGTCGGTACATAAAAATACATAAATAAATAAAGTATTGCTCATGATTTTTAATTTCGTCCCTTAAATTTTCTACACTTCATTTAACTTAATTTCTACCAATACCATTATTTATACATTATATCATAGACGTCAGTTAGTCAGTAAGTACAAGTAGAACGCTATAAAGTACTTAAAAGTAAATTATATTTCTTGAACTATTCACAGTTCATCATCACAATCACAATAGTCATCGTATATATGATATTCATTAAATCATGATAATAAGCACATCTATTCGAGAGAATCTCCGCCCTCGAAACCACGCAGCAAACAAACAAATAATAAACAAAACAAAACACACAAGTACACATACACAATACAAAATACAAAAGAATGAATTGCTAATTCAAATCTTATACTTTTGTTTGACTTTGGTTTTGTCATGTTAGTATATAGAGAGTATGTAGAACTGTAGATCGTAAATCGTAAATTTGACCATTTCAATTTTGATTGACAATTGACATGAATTTGACATTTTTTTACAAGGCATTTACGCAATCTTTCATCACAGCTTTGTTTACCATACAGTCCACACACAAGAGTGCATATCTTCATAGTATACTCTTTCTAGTTTCTCTTGACCTGGACATTTGAAACTCGTCAGTTTATTCGTCCGTCCGTTTGCTCGCTCATTCACTCATTCACTCATTCACTTACTCATTCTTCCACTCATCTTATATTATATTATTGCCATTTACTATTTGATGAGACCATAAAACATAAAATATATATAGGTGACGTCCGTAAAAAGTCATGTCAACTCAACTCACACAAACACATCTCTCGTCTTTTGATTTCCCATTTTGCTCTTCATCTATTTTGTCTGTGCACTTTTATTACTGTATACAATTGTATATATACATATACTATACCAAAAGTGAATACTCTCATGCATGAAGTTAATATAATGAAATGAAATTTCAAGCTCAGGAGATGGATCAAATTAATTATATTGAGTATATATGTGAGAAATGTGATTGTACGTATAGTCCGTACACCGCAGGACTTGTTCTCGTTCATTAAAATTAATAATAATTTTTATTATACGATACATATGTGGGGGCTCATGGACGAATTTAAAATTGTACATACATATAATATGCATATAGTTATAGTTTATAGTTCCATTTGTGTACTAAATACTAAATACTACATAAAATGGTAAATACAGCTTTGTGTATAGGTATATAGTAGGTACGTTTACTACGTACTGTCAATTACAATTACATTTACAAATATAAATACGAAATACGACAACATTTCCAAGTCTCAATGTGACCCCGTAAATTATATGTAAACCTTACAATTAGAACTGTCGATTTAATCAATAAAAACTCATCGTAGCGTGTAACCACAAACCATACTATATACCAATACAGAATATAAATAATATAACTATATATAGCGAAAATTTCAAAATAAAATAAATAAATAATTGTTATCATTTAACATGTAAATATATCATGACAACTCATTATTTTGAATTCATATAATACATATTATTATAGGTATTTCTACGTTTCTACGTTTCTCTAAAGTGCTGGGAAATCTGTAGACAGATATCTGTGTGGTTCAAATAAGTACATACATATAATGCGTAATGCGAAGTGAGTTGAAATATATCATGATATTTTATCTGACAGGATTATAATACCTATGCTTATATGCATTGAGATCGGTTTTATTCCTTTGTTCTTCTTTCCATGTATGTAAACAGATGAGATATTTTTATTTTAAAGAAGCGAGAACAGAGAAATGCAATTCAAAACTGTTTAAATTTTCAAGTGTAGGGTATATATGAAAAAAATTAAATCCGTCATATTCTGGATTGTATTAGTTAATGTTTTAGGTTTCACGCTTCGAGTATATCGAATGAGAAAATCCCTTTTCTCTCTCTCCTATATCTCTCCACGACGTACTAGTACATAAATTGAATTAAGTTGATCATTTAAATTCATGGAACAAAGTTTGAGACTGTGCATTGGAATAGTTTTATCATTTATAAAGTGAGTTCTAAATATATTTGGTATTTTCCTTCCCTCATTCAGAGTCATCTCACACTGTACGTACAATGTAGAATCTATACACACACACACATATATACATCGTTAGCTTTTCTCCTTTGTAATCTAAATAATAATTAAAATTTTAAACTAGATTTAAGTTGTTTCATCTCCAACCTGATCCAGTTAGCATTAGAAGTTAGAACTTTAAGAGAAATGCATGCGAGTAAATATCTGTAGAATTCTAGAATGTTTTCCTCCTTTTTATTGCGAAACCAAGTTGGCACGTGCTTTATGCGTATTTGGTCCACGTATGAAAATGAACCGTGTAGAGATTCATGTATGGGAAGCCATTAGATAATATTAATATGCATTTTCTGTCACCATCATCACACAGACACATTCACACTGTACTCAAAACAGTATCAGCACTCACCGTAAACTTGGAATCTGAATTTGGAACAATCTGAAAATTAACTCTTTTAAAGGATTACATCACATGTACAGAGATACAGAAATACAAATCTACACACAACACCACACACAGCTCTCCAAATCCCCAAACTGAAAATGTACTAATTCGTTCTCTCAACCCCTGCAGAGTAGTGTGTTTGTACATGGACAGCAACATGCAGACGCATCATCTACAGAAGAAATAAAAGTTCACTTTCCTGCCCGCAAGAAATTCAATTTTAAATGCTCAACTCTCTCTCTCTCTCTCTCTCTCGGCTCTCTCAAACCCGAAACGGATAGCGATAACGATAAAAATTAAAAATTAGTTCTATGGGAGTTTTATGGTTTGTACATACTACATATACAAAACTCACTCATTCACGTGATGATTACAAAATTTCTCATGTTCTTGTCGGCTTGAAGTTTAATCATACAATTTCATGGTGTTGCAAAAAAACGCGACAGCCAGAGAGAGAAAGAAGTTTCATGTGGAGAGATTGGAGATTGGAGAGCTATATACAGAATAAATAGAAAATACTCATATCGACCGTCCAAAAAGTCAAATGCCAAATGAAATGAAATGTAATAGGTATGTATGTAATGACGACCAACTACAAAGTCACTGATCACTCAAGTACCAAATTTCCTATATCTTTAGTAAGACAAGTTGTTAGTTGTTCTCGTTTTGTGGTTGTTTCGGTTTGTGTGCGGTTATGACTTTTGAGGTGAAAGCTCCAGAGAGAACTTTGTACAGCTCTCCCTCTCTCTCTCGTTCTACCCTATAGTTCTGTGTCTATAGTTCGTGTAATGTTATTTTTCCACATTGTTTCACTGGCAATGTTTTGAATATTTGTACATTTTGACTTTGAATTGAGAAAACCAAGTACAATATGACAATATATTGAGTATACACATAGATACTTTGCTATCGTACACATAGAGAGTCTAAATGTATAGTCATAAATCAGGAGAGCCTTGTTCAAGAACAATCTATGAATAGACATGGAAACTGAAAACAGCATGGCCATGCTCAAAGTAACAATAATGTATACTTACACCACATTTACATTTCACATACGTACCTATATATGCATAAAAAACACAGACTTTTCCTCATGATTTCCCTCTTCTCCTTTACATTTACATCTCTTGTGTATCTTGCTTGTACAGCAACACATCTTCAGTGAAGATTCTTCACCGCATGAAAGGCTTACGCGGAGAAAAATATATATTGAAAAATAACCATTGTTTTCTGCGTCTCTCGTATACATAATACATATGTATATGTAAACCGATTTCAAATTCCAGCTTCGCCTTGAACTGTTATAATCGTTATCTTCCTCAAGATGCATTTTCAAGGCATTGAAATTTCAAATAATTGGATTTTTCCTCTCCTTTCATTGTCAGTTTTTCCATTTTGCGTTTGTGTTTTGTCATATATACGATATATATATATATATAGTTTTTCCTCTGTTTCAAACAGAGCCATTTCAGAGGATTTGACAGTCACTAACCTATTTACAGGATTTAGTAAAGTTGATAGTAAAATCGACTGTACAAAAATGTATGTGTCTATATCGTACATATTCTTATTTTTTTTAAGAGGAAGCCTTCTCAATTGTTATCTACCTTTTTGTGTCCGTTTTCTGTTTAAGAAAATGTGTACTTTGGCTTTGTGGCAAATAATATAACAGAGTGAAAAAGTCGTTTGCAAGAGAGAGGGAGAAAGAGAGAGAGAGAGAGACGTATAGGATGCGAGTAAAAGAGTAAAAGAAGGCATATAACGTTTAACAGATTAATGAGAAAATAATGGTGAGGAGAAAAGTGACCTACGATCTCCAATCGGTATATATATATACATATATAACTGGCATGGCATGTATACATAGCCTATAGGGCTCATGAATTCATTTTAACTTCCTCAACAGTGCATCACGACACGACACGAAATGAAAATCTAATTTCCAATAGTCGATGTCGATACTAAATATTTCAATTCCCCCCTTGTTGAAGCTCAACCATCAGTGTGTCAATTTTTTATTTTATTTATATATAATGAGGACTAATCAATTGAGTACAAGTCATAAGTGCAGTGTAAATGACTGGGGTTAATTTGTGGCACAAGTTATCTATCTATGTAATTCAGGAAATTCTTAATAGATCAGCAATAACAGTAAATTGGTCGTGACTCTTCGTTTTAGATTCCTCATAAAACTGAGACTGTACGTATAGCAAATTGAATCAGCTCTCTTTTGGACACACACTACATTTTTTTTTGTTGCTGCATATAGTATTCAGTATTCAGTATTCAGTGTGTATTTGTGTAGGTATATGTCATATGTATATGGTATATAGTGATAGGAGAGGTATCATCATCAAGCATAATTGAAATACCTACAAAGTACGCGAGTATCCATATAAATATAAATGCTTTAGAAACAGATAAATTTGAGCAGTGTATATAATATTCTTTATTAAGTACATGATTTCTTTTGGATGGCATTAAAACACGAGTGTACTCAAGTACATACTTCAAGTATAATATATATATATATACATGTACCTAGCACAAGTTTAGTATCAACTGTAATTGTTTATCACTATTACTATTTTGGAAAAGAAATGTGTAGCGAGAATTTTCTAATTTTTACAACGTAAAAAACAGTCTCCGCACCGTCATATTATAGATATTTGACGTGTATGTGGGTGTGTGTGTGTGGTGCACACCAACAGCAAGACGAAAGTTTTCAGTTTTCAGTTGTACAATGCAACAATAGCATTTTGTATATGAAACAGTACTACAAAAAAGGTTTTCATTAAAACATTTATTCACGGACCATATATAAGAATATGGTAATTCACAATAATGTCAATATAAACTTGTGAGTTTGTACGTCACAATTTAATTTAATTTAAATTTCTTTGTAGTTTCTTATATATCATGTTGATAGTGGACGATGTACTGATAGAATGTAGATGATCTGAGAGCTACGTATTTGCCTTGCTAGTTGATATTTAATTATTATTTTGTGTACTGTGTATAAAATGGTAAAAACCAAAATTAAATTCCAAATTGGCAAGTTCAAAGAGAGAGAAAAGAACAATAAGGAGAGACGAAGGAGAGTGTGTACTGTGAATGTGTATGTCACTGATGTTAAATAAGTTAATATTGACTCTCATATATATATGAGCTTTCAGCGTGTCTCCGGTATATACTTTTATCAGTATTACAAATCTGGATGGAATTCACAAAATACAGCTACAAAACGTGCCCAACTTGATGTGAGTACTGATTGTGAGTATATGTCAGTATATGTAGTGGGGGATTTAATGGTTTGATGCTGATAATGATGGTAATAATACAGAGAAGACTGAGAAGAGGATCCGAACATATCGTATATGTGGAAATACCAAGTCGAGGATTTTATTTAGTTTCACTAGAATAAGATGAGGAAATCATATATGAAAATATCAAATGTAAATGTTCAGGATGGAATAAGGATGACGGAATCATGAATGTTTGTACACGAGTTACCTCGCTCTCACATTGATCTCAACGTGGTGTACACACGGTGTAATCATAATGGGGAATTCTACCCGGTGGGAGAGAGAGAGAGAGAGAGAGAGAGAGAGAGAGAGAGAGAGAAGAAATCCTTTTCCACAAAAAGAACCTATTTATTCACCGTACGTAGTACGTAAGTATGTACACGCACACACATACATATAGGTACATTTATGTCCAATATTATACAAACTCCGTACTTTGTTCTTATGATGATTTATCCTTGAGTTGAGAATTGTACACAGATTTCCCTACAATTTTCCTCTCATGTCACATTTCAAATTTACTTGTTTTTTCTGCCATTCTTTCCCCGTACTCGTGTGTTGTGTGAATAAATGTAATTTGTGTGTATATATGAATCTGTATTTTTTTGTGATATTTCATTCTAGTATTATTTGATTATGATGCATGATATGAGTTTTAAAGGCCGATATGTATATGTATGCATGTATTCATTTCCAGACCGTATACTAAATGAAATTGAATACATTATACACCCAGCTAGGATGAAAAGTCACAAATAAACTCATTTACATCTTATATAGTTCAAACTATACCGACTAAATTATTTCCTTGTACTCCGTTACTGTTTATTCGTGTCATTTCACGTCTGTATTTATCTGTGTACAAATTTAAAATACCCATATTATTTTCATATGGACATTTGTAAAATAAAAACAACGACGGAGATGGAAAGACTCGACTGTATTACATATTAGGTAAAAGAACAAACATGATGACTTACAAAACTTACAAACCAACTCCACATACATTTACTCGCAGAATCGTTCCAATTTCCAATCAAAATATTATGTATATTGTAAAAAGATGAAAATAAGAACACAAATTTGTACATGACGTTAGCTTGTCTACAGTCTACAGTCAACATTAAGAAGCCATAATATAGTGTAAAATAAGTATTTTAAATGTACACAAGTCAGAGAGAGAGAGAGAGAGTAGTGAATGTGAATGGGTAATTCGAGAGGCAGAGTATGTTTTTTTTATTTGCTACAGTTATTTATTTTACTCTATAATAAATGACAAATGCAAACACTTGAAAATAAAATGGTTCTTTTATTTAATAACTTTTGATATAAAACTTTATATGTACACAGAACTCAATGAAAGGATGTTTTTATTTATTTCATAACCAAATGCATATACTTATATTTACAAGTAGTTTGTTGGTGAAAGAGAGAGAGAGAACATGTAAAGAAAATTGATAAGTTTTTTTTACATATATATAGGTACAAATATAAATGGTATAGTCAAATACGATGTACATAAGTATGTAAAGTGGATAATGTAATCTATCTTATATAGGAGACTCTTATGTTTTTTTTTCTTTTTTACAATATTATTAGAATGTCCTATAAAATTACAATTCTAGACGATCAACAGAATCAGTTTCAGAAATCTTGAGAGCCATCGACGGTATAGTCAAATTATCATTTCCTTGTGAAGTCCCTAAAGCTCCATATTGATTAAAGTTCCTGTGAGTTGCATACAGGGTACAGAGCACGTGGAGAGACTGAATCCGTGATTTGTAAACAGGAATATCCAGCAAATCTACATATATATACACATTTTCCACATGTTATAGACTTATGATTGTATATATAACAACTTCTTTTTACGTGAAGAAAGTCATACACGTATACATATCGTGCATATATGTATATGGTCATTTCATGTTCTACCGTTTTACTTTACAATTACAATTACTCAGACACACACACTACGTATTAAATCGACATTAAAAAAGGCCTGCAAGTTTGAATCAAAGAGCAAATAATAGTGAAAAAAATGTCCTCTTAATTAATCTTTTACACTCTCGTACCACCACACAGAGCCTGTAGAACATGCGATGGCAAAATGTGTTCTATATAGCTCACTTCTCCATCCTCTACTTATTCTCAATTCTCCCCATCCACAAACATTATACATAAGTGAATATCTAAGTACCACAAAAAATAGATAAAACTTTATAATTCAAAACCAGACCTTCACTCGTTATCAATTCTTACAAAGAATTTCCAAGTAATTTGTTTTTGTCATCATAAAGTAAAATAAAGTAAAATGAAACAAGAGTTGATAGGAGAGTAAATTGATGAATTGAAACATATATATAGCTAGAACGCCTATAGAACAATAATTCTGACTTGTACATCATACATAACTATGTATACGTAAGGATAGCAAATAGAATAGAAATCTAAATAAATATTTGTACTGAATTCAAGCTCAAAGGAATCCAAAAGGAGGAGAAAAGAAAATGTACAAGTACATACAATTGCTAATCGTTCACACAAAGGAAGAAACTACTTTGAAATTCTCTTTCTTTTTTTCTTCTCCACACTCAATAACACTCCCAAACTCCCAATGCTACACGTAAAATTAAAATCAATATCAATATAATAAATGGTCTGCCTCTCTTTTCATGTATGCTCTGTCACATGTACAAAATTTGATACAATGTACTTAGGTTGATAAAATATACATTTTCCATAAGTCCTGTAGAGATATACGAACACGATAATAACGATACACGTTATATGAATATATGTAAGAAACATCTATGGGGCATCCCGAATTCAAATCGATTTCAATTTCAATAAAAGACAGCAGAGACTGACAATGAGAACGACAAGATATATTTCATATATGTGTGTGTATAGGGAGAAAAATAGTGTTGATCAATATGATACAAGAATCCTCCCTGTGAAATTCCTACCAAGTAATATTAATTATTGTTCATTTACAGAATAATTATAATTCCTCTGATCACATGAAACAAAAACTATACAGAGTAGACGAGAAGAACTGAATGTAATAATCTGATTGGGAATAAAATGAATAGAAAATTTGAGTTCAACTTCAAACTACACATAAGACATTTTCTCGAGGAATCTCATAATCTCACTATCCTCACTCGGGGAAAAGGTATGTTTGAAATTTAAATTTATTCTAATGGAAATTCTTTCGAGTGTCCCAGACATTTGGATTAATAAATAGAATTTCCAGTGATGATTGGTCTTGGAAATGAGATCAAATTACCAGCAGCTTTGGACGACTAACTCGAGTTCAAGTTAGTCAGATTGAAACTCTATACACATTTACAAACTACGTTCAATACGTACTGAAATGGAAAGGGATGTTTGGAAATTTGAATATGAATGAAATATTCATTTTCAATCGTAAGATTTAGATTCCTATGTATATAGCTATATATGCTTATCAATATACAATACATATACTTACGTCAAATATCAACTACGTACTTACATCATGTAGTTTACATTACATGTAAATATTCTCAAGTATTTTTGCAAAAAGAAGAGATTTTTTTGGATGATCAAATAATGCTATGAACTAGAGATTTGGAATTTTAAAACTGCACACAGACTTTACATAGATAACTGAAGAAAAATGTTTTATTGGGGACCTTAAAACTTATTTGTAATAACTGAATAGCGTATATACCTATGTTATACAATGTATTTATTTTAATAAGATAAATAATAATAAATATATTGCTATATATTTCCGTATACAGTAGAAAAATCCATTTGAATGTGTATATATAAGGAAACTTATTGCTTTAAAATCCAAAATCAAACCTATATATTTTTTTCCTTTTTGCATCTTGATTTACATAAATCTATGATTCAACAGTGTTTTTTCCTCGTTCACCAACCATGGACTTTTGTTGTGTGTGTGCAAGTTTATAATGGGTCTATATTTATACATGATGGATAGATGTGAAATGTGAGATTTAAGGTTCAAAAGTTTGATGTATGCCAAATGCCAACACTTTTTTATTTTTGCGAGTACTACGTATGCAAGGAAAAGCAACCGATTAAATTATGAGAAAGGAAAAAAAACGTGGATAAACATATGGAGAGAGCGAGAGACTACAAAACAACGGCATGTACATACATAATTAATATGATATTTCATGAAATGGAATAAGGAAGACAAAAAATAAAATAAAAAAAAACTTACTCGATACGATATCACAAAAGGTGGCCAGATCACAATCCAAATCCGGGGATGGAAAACTCATGTCTTTCAATAGATCCTCAATTTCTTGAGGCCATTCTTGTATAAGAAGATCTATATCAGGCATTGGCCTGTCAACAACAATATTCACAGAATACATTTAAATTTGTGTGAGTGTGAGTGAGTGTGTATAACTACATTCGACATTCGACTCTTTTCTCCATGTACCTCTTGTATATATTTTCTTCATACATTGATTTCATAATGTATTCAAATCTTTGACTTTCTGCACACACACATATGTTTAATACTCTCTAACTTTTCTGACGATTAAAGGGGTTGTGCCAAAAAAAAAAAAAAAACGTTTTCTATATTCTAATAGTTTTGCAAACTTTCAAGTTAAATACACTACCATTTGATGTATTGGTTAATAAGCATCCCAAATAATATTTTATACATATGTATGCATGACATTTTATTTTAAGATGTTGTACAGTGTGTGTGCACTTTTTCCATTCTAAAACATTCCACATGTATATATATATACACAGATACAACGCCTAATGTGCCAGCAAGGCTGATGATCTACTCCTCCGCCCTCACCTTTCCTGTTCTCTTCTCTCTCCTGTTCAGTGTGACAACCAACTTTATGTAGTGATGTATAGTGACTAGCAAAGAAGTCACTTCAAGACATGATGATAATATATACGTCAAGTCAAAAGTTTGAAAAGTTAAATCAAAAGCAACACAATTTTAATTTCCCAGTGAAAATGTATAACTACAGATATATACACGTTACTGTTCTACATATTTTATACTAAAATGGTTGATAATGCAATATAAAGATATATACGATATTTTCTAAAGTCTGCCCGTTACGAATCACAAAACATACATATTACAACGTCAAAATTAAAGTAATGCAAATCATTTACGATAGAGATTTGTGCAAAAAACACTTTTGCAACAACCACTATATAGTATATCCGTGTGGTGTGTACTATTTATTTGAATTCATGTTAAGCAATATTGATGATAAAAAATTCATATACAGTTTTATAAACTGCAGAGTCTGCAGAATACGCAAAAATAAAAAAAAATAAAAAAAGAAGGATGACCTCTATAAAGTATGCAAGATGTCAGTGTGTTTATATTAATTAGATATATCCTGGAGAAGAGTCACACACACACACACACGGTATTGATGCAGATGACAACATATATAATTTTTATACTGATTCTTTTATGGGTTGCATAGGTCAAGTAGAATTCTGTTGACAACAAAATATGCGAACATGAATATGAATATTTTGTACAGCACATCAAGTAATGGATGCAAATTAAATTTAAAACCCCTTTACAAACAAGAGAGCTTCAGCCGGATCTATAATCTATACACATTTTTTATGCATAGGTATGCATAACAAACATAGTACACGGTGTGGTGTGCATGAACATGCAAATATGCTTAATATACACATGCACTAGAATATAAGTATGCTCAAGCGAAAATCTACGAGGAGGTATCTCTCGTACGTAAATAACTATTAGCAAATTGTGTGTGTAAAATTTGCACACTGTAAACATACACATCTGTATATAGTTTATGGCTTCTTCGTTTTAAATAAATCATAAAAAAAATATGAACTCTATATGAATGTTTTATGAACATTGCATTGGAAAGGATAAGTATGCGGTTGCTTAGTACAAAAGTATATCTAGGTGCATACTTGGATTTGGAAATGTCAAACGTATTATGTGTAATCTGAACGATATATATGCTATAGATGGGATTTCACAGTGTGTACAATATCTAATTGACACTAATATCTGTATAAGTACATAATATCATGAATAAATGAAGTTGAAATACAGATACAAACTAAATATTGTATATTAAGTATATGAAATAGACATCCGAGAAACGTAGAAATGAGGAGTGAAACGATAAAACTAAATAGATATCGAGAGGATTGAGAATTGTGTGTGTGTGTGCAGAGAGAGTTTCGCAATTATTGTAAATTTACAATAATGCAATAACAAACTCATACAGCAGAGTTCATTTCAATTTCAATTTATATAAATATAAATAGAGGAAGTCAGAAGTCGGAAGTCAAAGTATATTACATGTATGTAAATAGATTATTATTATATATATGGAAGTAATATCTTACTTTGTGTAGTGCACGGATGGCGAAGGCTTTGACCTGGAGAGAGAAAAATAAATATGTTTTCATATATGAATATACTTTTCATAATTAACTTTTTAATCTACATATGTGATGTGTGTATACGTGTTTTGAAATCGTCAAGTTAAAGATTTCACTCGAGAGTGTTCACGACACTGTTTTGATAACGCCAACAAGGAATTATTGTCTTTAGCTCTTTTACCTATGCAAATCAGAAATGTCATTAATCCAATTCTCGATAATCTTTGTGTTTTTCGAGACATTCTCAACTTTCTTGACGACGATCGCTTTGGCAGAAGACTGCTTAGCCAGTGCTCGCAGTCTCAAATCCAAAACGGATGGATCACTTTGAAATGCGGAGGGCTCATCCAAGCATTTAATTCCCAACGTATCACTCTTTATTTCTGGATGAACCACCTATATAAGAAAATTAATCAATGAGCACACGTGTAAATTTGTGGTATTCAAATCTATTTATAGGCAGTAGCAAAAGTATAGTTTGTGTGTGGTTCGACACATCTGTGTGGATGATGTAGAAATTAGTAAAAAATATATATATATATAATGAAACTATAAATGCTTGTGCTTCACAATGAAAAAATATGATTCTGTGGTTTAACTTTTTGACTATAGGTTATTGAACTAAATATATTCCATAAAATATACATGTACACAAAATGTATAACGTTGAGCATTTTTTTTTTTGGTTTGTGTGTTATTCTTTCAATGAAAATATTTCATATCAGAGTATATTTACATTTACACTCCACAAAAGTTTGTATATATTTCAAACTATACATGTAAGTATCTGCATACAGATATATACAGAAGGAGAGAGACAAAAAAAATGTGACAGAAACATTTCGTATGCTATCACATGCTACACGACGGAAAAAAAGCTTGTATGAATATTTTCCAGAGAGAGAGAAAATAAAATAATAACATGAAAGATTGTATACATAAGCAAAAAAAATAAAGCATATTGTGGATAACAGTTGAATAAATTTGTTCTTGCTGACGCTATTTTGATGTCATTTTTATATGGAGTACTGCGGCGAATGTTCTGTCTTACTGTGAGTACTTACATATACGATATAAATATATGTGGAAATGAGAAAATATTGTAAATGGATTACTTTGATAAAGGCATCGATATCACCTGTAATGAATAACAACAAAACCAAATGAAAGAATATTAGGTATTTTTTACTATTATTATTAACTACAATAATATTTCAAAAGCTTTTTGAATATATTATTAAATAAATACTTAAATGTGACGGAGTTTGGGGCATGATGGGATTGCACAAAGAATACAAAAAAAAAAAAAAACAAGAAACTCACCGACACTCGGGTAAAATTCGGGGATGAAAGGCTTAAGTTTGACTTCTACTTGACAGCTAGCAGGAGATGGTACGTATCTAAACAAATCAAACCAATCAAAATACATGTCATACATTCAGCACTTGACATGGTCTAATATATGCATACATACTTATGTATACATACATGTATGTATTTAATATAAATGCATGAATATAAAATTCATTAATATTGATTTGCATTCACAACATTGAAACGAAACATGTTTATGTTTACACTTTTAGTTTTTCTCTCCTCTCCCTTTCCCTACACAATACTGCAGGACTGAGAGCTTCTCAGTTAATTTCTCTGTTCATGTCGGCATATATTGCTCACTTAACAAGGCATATATACTAGTATGTATATATCGTACACTAAAAACACAACTCACGAACATATATGTACATATAGATGCAACATGATTTCATACATGAAAGAATAAGAGAATATTAGAAATATCCATATGTAACTCTCTCTTGCAAGCTTACACACACACTGGCATATAACTGGCAATGAATCTGGAAGCCGTAATAATCTGCGCTTTTAAAACTTTTTTATGTACTATATATTCTCCTCCATTACAATGCCTCCTGAAGTAGAAATAACTTGTGTTTTTTGTTTGGTTTATTTTGTTAATGTGGACGGAATTTTACATATTTAAAAATAATGTAGAGATACTTTTCCACATTACTAATAGTGCGGCACATGGCTTGATTTTACAGCGTTAAATTAACTAAACTCTGTACATATAGTTGAAACCTTTGGCAAGTTGGATTTTGGATTTGCTAAAGGCATTTAAAATGTACGCACAAATACAAAATACAGACACACGTATGTCGTGTGACCATTTTTTAAAGTTGAAATATATGCCCATTACACGAAAAAAATGTAATGTAAATTGCCGATAAAGACAGATTAAAATGGTATTAGATGAAGCAAATGACCGATAGTAATATGTGTGGAAGAACAATTAACTACTCGAATAAATTTTCCCAGATATTCTATATAGAATATAAAATATGTCATCATACAGTTATGGAATCACAAAAGTTTAGTACAAAAGCAGGGACGACGGCAAAAAATATCTCAGCAGCATATTGATAGATTAGAACACCACAATTTTTTTGCTCCTGTCTACAATTTACATTTACATTTATCGTAAATATACATATCGTCGGTTAAGTTCAAAAAACGTACTATAATTGTTTTCCTTAATTTCGTTTGTCCGAGTTGACCTGCTCTGGAGGTCAAAGTATTAGAGATGGAGCTTTGGGTCAAGCGACATTATTGTTCGTCATGACCTGCTCTACAATAATGTCGCTTGATCCAAAGCTCCATCTCTAATACTTTGACCCCCAGAGCGGGTCAACCCCGGTCAAACGAAATTAAGGAAAATGATTATCGTCCTTTTTTGAACTTAACAGACGATATACATGTACAAATGTACATATTGTGAAACGATTAGCAGTACTTTGGGCAAATCCTCTTGTTCATGTCCTACTCGAGTGTATTTTGTAATTTGTAAATACTACACGCAATTTTAGCACAAATTACAAATTGCTGAAAGGTGTCAATGAATTTCTTCACATCTCCTTTATCAAGGTCACCAGGAGATATAAAGTCAAAAACCTACTCGAATGAGTTTGAGACTCGCACAGAGTCAGAAGACTGTACTAAATATACACAAATAAAATGGGCGAGAATGTCTTCATGGTTAGATCCTCGCCTTACTTGTACATACTATTTTAAAATAAATAATAATGTTCACGATTTAGCACATAATTACTTAAGCCTTGCATTACCATAGTACTCCTATGGGCAAGGCAGCTAATATAACTCATAATAATATATATATATGCATACGATTAGAATGGCACTGGCACTAAAACACTAAAAATGTCTAAATTTCTCTCTCTCTCTCTGCATTTCTTGTATATCTACATATACTCGAATGTGTAGGGTTTTATCGTATATATACTGATGAGGCTACACACGGTGTTTTCATTCATTTTTATATTTTATATATAAAATAATAAATTTCAAAGCACTTACTTTGTTATAAATTGAAATATCTCCTTGATTTCGGGAGAGACTTGAAGATTTTCATAGTCCGTGGGGTTGTACATCCTAAAAGAAACATAGTAATCATCATCATCATGGTTAGTGTTTGTACTTAGTTAATTACAAAGTCCATTTAAATTCTATGCACATTTTTATCCTTCGGAGGTTTTGTTTATAACAATATGAGCATTTTATTTGATCTCATTTGCTGACAGGGAATCTCTCTGTACATATAGATCATATGTTTATGCCATTATTAGAATTGGATTAATTATAGTACACTGTCGGTTGCTTCCATTCGAATCTAAGTATGTATAGATAATTTCCATTCCTCATTGACTCATTACATTACATTACAGATGATTTGAGTTTAAATCGGCTTAGTCAGCAGTTTTACCTTCATAATATTTAGTTGTATTCTGTTTTTCACATAGCTTTTTTATTACGGTATTAATAGTAATAAATCCAAGGGAAGTCAGCAGCTAATTTTATTAAGCAATTGCATGTTTGTTTTTCAACTTGATTGAGCTCGTGAAACGCATTATCGCTCATTTCAGCGAATTAAAAAAGGCTGACACAACTTTTTAAAATGTGTATACAAATCGCAAGTGCACACGTATTGAAATTAATGTGGATTGCAAGTGCGGAATCTGTGTTCTGTAGTTTGATCTGCACAAGCATACAAATATTATAGAGAGAAATGCGCTTATCAAGCCTTAATTATGGATTTTCCCCAAGGTTGTTTATTTTTGACCTTTGAAATAAGGGAAAATTCAAAGAAAAAAGGTAAAAAAAGAGGCGGATTAGTATTAAAGATTCGACACAAACTCAACTGAATTAAGTTTCATTTGTATTAATTTGCTATCGATTTGAATAAGTATATAAAAAAGGAAATTGTCAGCTGCAACACGTTTTTTAGAGTGTTGTTTACTCGAACAGAAAATACAAGAGAAAAAGTGCAGTTCGTTCATAAGTACAATATGGTTCACAGATGTAAAATGAACGACTGGCTGTACAGGTAATTCATAAAAATTGATTAGGAGGATATTTGTAAACAGGTAATCACATGCAAGTATCTTACATATACCTATTTACGTAAAAAAAAATTCATCCATGCACTTGCATACGTCAACACTAAATCTGATTGATTATACTAAACAATATACTATGTACATTGTACATAGTAATTATTAATAAAACTCTCAAGTAATTTAATAGACCTGACGATACAAATACATAGAGAGGAGTACTTGAAAATTGAAAATGAGTAATGACGTTGCAATAATATTTTGTGGAAGTATATATACAATCTATTTTTTATCCAATAATGTTTATTTTCATACGAAAATGAACTACATATACACGAAATAGCTTGCGTCTTCATATGCCCTTGAACTAAGGCCAAAAAATTTTTTATTCTGAATTCAATTCAACGTGTGTTTCATATTCGTAGATATAGGTATGAAAATGTAGATATTGTAGATACAAAAGTGTGCGTTGGTTGGGAGAAAGGTGAAATCAAGTTCAATGTGCCATAGTATATGGAGAGAGATTTATAAGAGCTGAAATGTATAACATGTAGTCGTCGTCAGAGAGAGAGAATCTCTCTTGACTCTTTCGTCTTTTGCCATCTGATTCACACACAAACACACACTCTCTTTTCTCTCTCTCTCCAAAACAAAACGACGACTATTTACTTTCTGTCTTGTCTTTTATACATTCTTGTATTTTGTATTTCTACATCAAATTAACTTTTATTTACAATACTAAACCATGCCTACTCTCTCACGGTAATTATTTCTTTTATTCAATACATGTACGCTTAACAGAGAGTGGAGAGTCCTCTCTCACCTCACATCAACGTACTTTTAAATTGTAGTATAAAAATGAACATGTAAAAATATTCTTGTGGATCCAACATGAAAAAAGTACTTTCATCAGGAAATCTTTGATCCTATCATTGGCTACAGTGAACACCATAGCTTTAAAAATAATTATCAAGGAATCAGGTGTGTAAACACAGTTAAAGGAAGTCGATGAACACAATTAAAATATAGGGAAATCCAAAACTCGTTGAAAAGCTCGTCAATTATTTGGCGTGTTTTCCACATCTAAATTCTCTGAATCTAAGGATGAATGGGAAAGTACTAAAAAAAGTCAGAGCCACTCGGGAGTAGACAGACAGGAGTCAGTATAAATAAGGAGAGTAAAAAAAATTAGAAGATAATACTTCAGTTCCAAAGTCTAAAGTCGTAAGAGTTTTAAAACTTGTAAAAGATATATATATACAAAATAATACATTTTATAGTTTTCTACGTAAGAAAAGTTGAAATTTATGAGGATTCCTGAGACTATGGTAAGAGACCAAGACAGTTAAAATTCTGTAGTGAATAGATGAAATTCAAGGTAATTTCCCCTGAATTAGAAAGTATATCTGTATACCCATCTACTGCATGTGATGTGTGCGTATATGTGTAAAATGAGCCGGGTAGAGAGAGAGAGAGAATGAAGAACGAGTCTGACTTACTCGTCCTTTTTGACACCCGTTATCAGCAAAGACAAACACACTCAAACACCGAAAAGAAGTGGGGGAAAACCCTAAAGAGAAAACCTAAAATTAGACATTTTCTCTCTATATGAACTCTCAAGTCATGCTCGTGCAAATAAAAATCCCCACAAAACAATTTGTCATTTAATGTTCTAGCCGATATTCATTTACCATTTTACCTTCTCAACTCGTTATAGTTTAACTAAACTATCTGCCAATTACAAGAGCATGTCAAAATGTATATAAAATTATCGCGAGCCCGTTCACAATGTGTATATAATAATATATATTACAAAATAGCCGAATAGCGTATATATGTAACAAGTACGATACACATACTGAAAAAAGGTGAAACTCAATAACATTTCTCAGTATTTTATATACATTTATTAAGTGCCACTAATAATTCTAAGGCCATGAAAAATGAAGTATACATATAGTTATATGTCTTTCTGTTCATTTACTTTCTGTCTGGACTTTATCTGTGGTTCTCTCTCTCTCCTCGTAATTATGCCATGTCTCATATTTTTTCAAGCGAAAATTCTGATCATTTTATTATGTCGCCCCGTTTGGCCGTCGGCATTAAATAGAAATCTCTCTATAGACGAGCTATACCAAAAAATTCTAATACATTTACGGATGAAAGAGTAAACTAATGGTATGAAATTTGCAAAGCTCCCAAAATTTTCGTGAAATCAAAATTGGATTTCCCTCAGGTTAAAAAAACTTGAAATATTGAACTAAAAATCAATATTGACAGTAAAATGGGAGTCGTTCCATATAGATCGTAAAGAGGAGGGGAGATGAACTATATAGGTATATATGCACGTAAGTAAAAAAGTAGGGAACACAGGGAAATAAAAAAAAAAGATTGCAAAAAGGAAGAAAGAAAAGGAAATGATAATTCATGTACCAATAGCCATGCCGGTGAACGCCTGGTGAAGAATTTCCAGCTGAAACTCTTCTTCTCACTTCCTCTCTTTCTCTATCCAACTGGAGTTCTCGTAAATGTTGCCGTGTAAAAAATTTACGTAAGCTCTGAATACAAAAACAAAATCATAAACAGAATAGAGTGCAATTTATCATAAAAAAGGGAAAAAAACTTGATAATCTCACAAGTCTTTGTACGTGTGCAAAGACTTAAATTAATGGAGTCAACAACTAAGGCTATAGTTTTTAGTTGTGTAGGATTATGCTATAGATAAAGGGTTTAAAATGTTGACCTCTTCATCATCTTCGTCTTCAGGTGAATCACTTATGACGTCAAACAAGTCTTCAGGTAGTAAGTTAGTGGCTGTGCTATGTGTTACTGGAGAACACATATCCTCCATTGTGTAATTTGAAATATTATTACTATTATTAATACTGTTCATAATAATGATATCTTCATCGTCCTCTAAAATTGACTCATTTTCATCCTCCTCACTACTACTGCAAGCCATGCTAGAATTTTCATTGTCTCCAAATTCTCGCTTCACCACACTTTCAATATTTTTGAATGACCTGAACACAGTTTCTTGATATACACATCAAAAAATCCTAATTAATTCAAATGCAAGTGCAAAAAAATGTCAGCACTCTATGAATTAACTAACGCCTTACTCCTCATTATCTCGTCCTCCATTTTCGTATTCTTCTTCTTCATCCTCATCCTCTTCCTCCTCCTCTTCATCATCTTCCGATGGACCATGCTCTGGTTCATCTGGGGTTGGTGGGGCTTTGCCAGAGCCATTTCTCGTCAATGGACGCTCCTTTTGTATTACAATTATTGGAATATATAAATTTGACATAGATATACTTATGAATTCATGGATAAGTTATAATAAACCATAATTAATTATTGTGAATTAGTATGTGCCAAATATTGTACACTATATATAGGGAATAAACTTACAGCTGCTACAACTGGTGAATTCACGGGATTCATTGGTAAATCCAGATTGGTAAATGCAGAAGAAACGCGGAATGTAGCACGGGAAGTTTCAATAGGTCTTCGAAGGCCAACTTCATTTATTCCATTTCGATTAGTCAAGTTAACACAGGTCGAAGGTCTTTTATAATCCACTCGAATGTCTTTAGAAATGCTATCATCAAAGAAAGGGCTAAATGGTCCTTCTTGGATTTGCGAAGCAGACCTTTTGGCAGGGACACTGGCGGATTTGATTGAAATTCGGTTTTGTTGAGGGGACAACCCATGTCTCGGGGTTCGGACTGTGTCCCCATCACTCACTTGGTAAGACTCGTCGTACATATATATATAAAAAGAAAAACCTAGCTCCTTCAGGGAAACGCAATGGGCTGTCCCGATTATACACAATAACGGCGAATAGTACAAATCAAATACTAGACGTTACCCTTCTCTCACGGCCTGCCTGCTGCTACCTGGTAACTTGTGAGTATGTGTGGAAAAACCTTCAGGGGAAAATAAAACTGCCTCTCTCCAGCACTCGACCCAAAAGTACAAAAAAATATGTATTTTTCCAGCAGTAGCACTATACTATACACTTTTGCTTTGTAATGTTTATACTTTCATAATCATGATTTCCTGTATGGAATGGTTCAAGTGGAAGTCCTATAGTCGACGCTTTTCTTGGTAAATGTTCCATCGCATTGCTTGCCTATATATAGTATAGACAAGCATCAATTGTCAACCATGGTGATGGTAGAGCCAAACAAATCAATTGGAAAACAATTAGGTTACCATGTCGACCGGGTAAATAAATATATACACCACGAAAACATTCACAGTTATTTCTGAGACCACTTTATTATACCTCTATACTATATAGAAAATGACTCTATACTACTATCTATATATTTATATGCCTTGAAAAATTATTAGTTTCCACTTTCTATAAGAAAATAGAAAAACATCATGTATCCATGCATTTTAATATTCCAGACTTTTCAGTTTCAAGGTAAACATTCTAGAACGACGAACGAGAGAGTTTGGAGTACAATCCATACTCAATATTATTTTGTATCATATATTTAAATGCAAAGGAATTTATTTTCATAAAATCATAATTCATTTATAAATTGATTCAAAAAGGAAATCCTTACTATCTATTTAAGTAAGATTTACACATAGTTCAACAGTGTACAAAAACTTGTGCTTTCTTTTTAAAACTTGTACATATTTAAGTATTTTAAAGCTAAAATTCATCGGGTTCAAAACAATATTACTACTTTGCAATAGTAGTAATAAGTATTGCTGAGTAAATAATCTTTAAACACATAAAGATTAATAATAGACAAATGCAACAATAGTATTTGGAGTATTTTATAATTAATAATTATATCCAGAGAAAAAGGTTTTACCATTGAAATCACAATTGTAAGGTATATTTTACACACATTTATAAATATTGTATAACACACTCTTCATCAAAATTACACAACATCATATTTTGACGGATTTACACTGACGAGTAATTCTTTATAGTTTATAATTCAGTCGTGTAGTTTCAGTTTCTTCGTTCATTCGAAAAACTTGAAAAAAATATCCAACGATTATTTGTATACAAGTATTGGAATCATTATTGCCTGTGGTAATCCGCAATATTATTCCATCATTGATAGTTTCTAATATATACTTCTGTCTCACATAAATATTTATATTATTCGACTTCGAATATTAATTCCAGGTTTATTTTATCAAGTGTGTACTGTGTACCTGCTAGCTCTCAAGTCATTGCTTTTGCTTTGAAGAGATCATTTGTAGTTAATTTTTGTCATATCTAATCTAGAATGTTGACAGCAAGATTTTTCGCCTTTTTACTGAAATGCAAGGCTCTCGTGAGAAACGAGGATATAACGGTCTATATACGGCTTTTGTTAGACTCCACACCGTTGAAAATACTATTGCCAATTGTTTCAGCCTAAAATATGTTGTGTACACACGTAATAATATGTGAATTAGTCTTATAATTTTGTGTACACAGCCATTATGGCATAATTTCGAATTCCTAATTACTCTTCTATAATAAAGTATATTTCCACAGTCATTAGATATTACATTAACGCAAAAATAAACATTTCCAACAATACATGATCTGGATGTATAATACATAACGTAATAATAAACAGTGCCAAAAACAAATAAGATCTTTTTCTTACTGTATAAATAGAAATTTGACATTTCAAATATAGTTGAAAGAATCGTAATTTTTGGTAGCTAAATTGTGCAGCATGGAATGCTCATAAATTACAATAAAAAGTCTTTAAAGTACCTAAAATAACTTTAGCAGAAATATTTTGACAGAAATTCAATTCTGTAAATGACCGAATTTGAGGAAGACAAGAAAACAAAAAGGAACAAACGTGAGAGGTTTGCAGGTTTAAAAATTTGACATTTAATGTCAAAGCTCATTTAAAAAAAAGTCCCACCAGAGAATCGCCAGTTTGTCGAGATCAACATCATTGAACTTTCACAGTTTCGGTCTGGGAATGAATTCACTTAAAGGATGGGCGTATGATGACGACCAATCTCTTTCAAAGACATCAGCTAATTGTTTCCGTACGTTAGTTTCGTTATTGTTGCTGGGTGTAGCAATGAATCCCACGCCGGCCGTGTTAATGAAATAGTCTCCTGCCCAATTTGAAGTTCCTACAGATGAGAATAACAATGTGTGTAATTATTCAATCTGAAAAAATGCTCTTATCGAAAATATTCAATAATACAGCCTATTTTATAGACTATAACTAAATAAATAAAACACAAATTCAAAATGTAACCTATCATATGATATATTTTTACAAAAATCCTAACTAACACGATACTAAACAAAACTAAAATTATCAGTATTTTTTATAGTGTATTTAATAATAATCGATAAGTAATAATAAAATACCTATATAAGCAGTTTTATCCGTCACCATGTATTTGTTGTGATTCACTCTAGCAAATGGAATTTTTGCTTGATCTGGAGTTGCAGGAACAATGAAAAATTTCTGGGAAAGAAATAAAATGTATGCACTTAAGTAAATATTTATGTAGATATGTAAATGTGTAGAAAATACCCGATAAATGTTTTTTAAAATATATTTTAATAGATATTTCTAAATAAAATGTTAGAATGTAGAAGAAAATAAAGTAATACTTACAATTTGAATATCGACTCCGGGATAAGCTTTATTGAGATCATCTAATGAACTTAGAAAGTTGAAAGCATTTTGTCTTGTATGCCTGAAATCATATCCATTATATTATATTCTAGCATCAATATATCGACAAATGTACTACATATTGATCTAATAACATCCGTGATTAATTACTTCCACTTAGCCATAAGGATACGGATCTGAACTTTTCTGTCGATAGCTGCAGTTCTGAGGCGATTATCAATCTCGGGCCAATACCTATATGTGAATGAAATATTTACCGTATAAAAAATATACTAGTAGATCTTTGTTTAGACATTTAAACTGAAAACATTCTGACAAAACAATGGCATGTGTGTATGTATACTTACTTGGGATATGGGGTGTATAGTGTAACCGGGAAATAGTCCATCACGGCGACATGTATGAATTCTAAAAAATAAATGTTTCGAATTATTATATCTGATACAACATGCAACATATCAAATTATTCTTATTACGACAAGTATTTCATAGCACTTGAATTTTAGGGACATATTTATACCTGTCGCATTGTCCATCACATCAAGAATGGAATCCAAATCCTCTGTACGGCCTTTCGGACAAAATTCGGGTGGAGAACTCTGAAAATAATAATAGAGAAATTACAAAACAAACTAATTATAATGAATGAAGAGTATACATGTAAGTACGAAGTAGTCTAGTCCTTTTACAATCTCTTGAATCATCCTATTTGTATACACATATGTGTAGTGTACACAGAAAATATTCTTCAAATAAGTTTTGCGTTGTAAAATTTAAGTGCTTGCTGATCGTACCGATAAATATGCCTTGTACTTGGTGCTATTGAAAGATATATTCATTGGACTGTCTCGCCCAAACGCTGTTTCTAATGATGGGTCCCATTTGTCTAGAAAATTAAATCAAAATCAAATGATTAAGCTAATTACTCAAATGGATATTAATGATAGAGCCTCGGTTCGAGTTAGCGGTAAGGAAATACGAATTTATCGAGTCAAGGCAAAAAAATGTTTACACATTTACCTGGAATCGTAGCATTTCCACCAAGCTGCCAATAGACCTGTAGTATGGAAAATTCAATTTGTAAAGGAACACGCCTTAATTTGACCTTGTCTATTTACTAATAGTAAGTTTATTTCATTACTGGAGTATTGTAGAAGCAAAAGCAATTACAATTTATTTATTCATGACCAATAGTCAACAAGACTGTCTGACAATTTCATTTGCAAGTACATTATAAATGGTCGCAATATAATAAAAAAGGAATAAAAAAGTTAAAGAATAAAGTAATAATCATAATCGTCAAGAAATATCTTACATCAAATATTTTGCCCAGATCTTTAGCAACACATGGGCATTCGGTTATTAAGACACCCATTTCTTTCACTTGAGTCAGGGATCTCCAGTCAAAGTTTGCAGATCCAATGTATACATGCTTCCTGTCTACAATCCACATTTTGGTGTGGAGAACACCAGCTCCCATTAATCGAGTAAAGTTTAAGTTCCGGACCTTTTTTCAACACATAAAACCCAAACAAATATTACCACACATACTCAGGTCATAAATGTTTTTTTGACTGAGACGACACCAGATGCGTTACGTTATCCCAATGAATACACATACAGAAAAAAAGATTTACTACAGATAAATTATGTATATTAGATCTCACCACTGCTGCTCCAGCTGCTTCTAATTCCTCCGTATCTTTGTTAGGCTCCTTTGGACTCGCTAAACTTTGAGCAATTGTAATTTTAATTTTCCTCTCTTTCCCAGCTGTCATCAATCTTCTAAAAATATCTCTTCCCTATAAGTTCAATAGAAAAGGAATTCCAGTTATGTAACGAATATAGAAATAATAATAAACTGGGTATTTCAGGGAATTGCCATATTTACAATCCATTTCAAACAAAGAGCCATTAATCTTTGAAAGTTTAAGAGTTTCCCTGGCATAAACATTAGTGTTTAAACACAAAATATCACTTATTTGCTCATATCAAACATTTCATGAGCAAGTATATAGGAAGACTAACTTTGTCTGCTGTTGTTTCATTTCCACCAGTTTGAAGTGACCAATAAAGTGACCCAATCTCAATTGTATCCTTAGCTTGATCTATCAAGTCTACCCATGCATCATAGGTAGACGGATGTTCAAGAGTTTCATTAAAAACCAAATCCTCGGGAATACTTTCGACTAGGCTCAATCTGTTCAGCAAATGATAAAAAATATATTAAATTCCTAATAAAGCACTTCATATAATCACTATTGTTTTTGCAATACATGATCTTCTAATGACTCATTCTACAGACGTGTACTCTTGCATAGTAACACACGCTAAATAATTTCTGTTTACTGTCGTCGCACCCGAGAGTGACACTGCTCGAATTAGTGAGAAAAAAAATCTCATTAAGCAAGGGGCGGTCTTACACACCGAGCGAGCCAATGAGAAGCGTCTGAAAAGTAAGATGGCATTTGGTATGCACGCTAACGTAAACTGAGTACATACTTATGAAACTCAATAATTTCCATCATTAAATTTGTATTTAATTATGTAAATTCATCTGCACCTCAACTTGTTTGAAATTGTAAACTTAAAAGGTGAAGGAGCATGATTGTTAGTTAGTTATATGGAAATTGGCTTGAATTTCGATATTAAACCGATGAGAAGCAAACGTGCCGTTTGCAGTTTCACAAGTCCATCGGTATGATTTTTATAAAATTCCTGTGCCGAAGATTTCTCGACTTTTCCAGTTTTCTCGTAAATAACAATAATTAAACGATGCTGATAAACAAAAGGTATACGCGGGGCAAAAGTGGGCCATATGTACTTATATGTACAGTGTATTTGATAGCGCTGTAATAACATTTCGAGTATAATTTAACACGTAATGCCTTTAATTAACAATAAATTCATGAATTTGCTTGTCGGTTTAATATCGAAATTCAAGACAATAACGTTTTTTAATTTCCATATTAACTAACTAACAATCATGCTCCTTCACCTTTTAAGTTTACAATTTCAAACATGTTGAGGTGAAGATGAATTTACATAATTAAATACAAATTTAATGATGGAAATTATTGAGTTTCATAAGTATGTACTCAGTTTACGTTAGCGTGCATACCAAATGCCATCTTACTTTTCAAACGCTTCTCATTGGCTCGCTCGGTGTGTAAGATCGCCCCTTGCTTAATGAGATTTTTTTCTCACTAATTCGAGCAGTGTCACTCTCGGGTACGACGACAGTAAAATATTTTAGCCGTTTCTTTTATTTTCAAATTTTTTCCCACCATTGTATTTTATCCTTATTTTACGTTTTTGTTTTGATTTCGAGTCGCCCAATTTTTTTATACCTAGATCGTTGTAGTTATATTTAAAAAACTTTTTTTAAATATAACTAAAACGATTCAAAATGGATCTCTTTTCAAGTTTTGAAAACCGTTTTTCTAAAATTACTAAAAGGAAATATCGTGGTAACTTTACAACTTATATTCGACTGCTTGATTTGCTTTGTTCAATTAATTAAGCTTTTAATATCGTCCATTCATCTTTTTGGATGGATATCTTTCTTAGATGCTTATTAACTATTGACTTTATTACTTTAATAGGCAACAGAACTGTGGCTTCACGATTACACGATTCCTCTAAAAACTTGACGTTACCATCATGTCGAGGTGAGTTCAACTTTACAATTTTTTAATGCTACATTTATTAGGCTAAAATCATAATACGCAAAAGTTATTTACGAATTTCGAAACTGTTCTATCTTTTAACTAATGTGTACCAAAGTCCCACATCGTACATATACATATTTCTATTTCATTACTTCTCAATTAAGAAAGCTATTTAAATCTTCGATAATAATTAATTACATCTCAATCATTATAGTAACATGATTTGATAAAACGTCAATTGTCTATTTGGATTTTAATTTTCTGTGTTTCAAAAGATTGGTTCCATTATATACGTTATGGGTTATGGCATATCAAATTCATTATTATGTTGAAAGGACCGCTGGAGTGATATTTACTATTAATTTTTTTTTGAGCAGATGGATAAAAAATCGAGGTAATTTTCATTTGTTGTCTGTCACGGAGTATCACATGAATTGCAAGTGTTCTCAAGTTCGTATATAGTAGTCGTAAGTGCCACTTACTAAGTGGCTCATGTTCACATTCATTGACAATATCACGACCACGACGACGAATCACAAAATTGAAAACCATGTTCAAAAAGTTGTCTATACCTATTGTTTTACACATGTATCTTACAAATCGTCAACTGATTAGAATTCATTGGCAGATGAGAGAGTAAATTCCTTTTTGGACTTTTGGGTTTGTGTGTGTGTTTGTTTGTTTGTGCACTGTATACTACACAATGTGTACTATAGATAATTCATATTCATGTATTCATTGAGGTATAGTTCAGCATGTCCATCCCTTCACTACTGCTGGTAAACTGTGTGCGTACCTCAGGATGTTCAGAAGTTAAAGGTATAAAGATAAGGAAAAAGATTTCAGTTCTATCAGACCAGGCTCTCCGCTCAAATCTCAATTCTCCTCTGCTGTCCTTCTCATATTTTTTCCAATCTGACTGACAGTCTATAAACTCTGTATGATAATAATATTATATTTAAATTTTATGTATATATAAAAGTACCTATAAACATACTTTCAATTTTCATTCGTGTGTAAATGCATAGGATTTCCTGCGTAATTTTAGTTGGCCATATTAGATATTTATTTATTTTCTGTTTACTTATGCGTAAGGTTATACTTATTCCATTCATTCTTGACTCCATATCTACTATCTACGATACTACGACCTATGGTTACATATCGGTAATGACCATGTCGTAATCTTTTAACAATGATGAATCAAAATGACCCACCAGCTTCATCTCAGCACATACCTAGACGATGTTTACTTATTACTTTATGTATTTAATATAATAATTCAAATAATGGTACTTGCCTTTGTTGTATTTGTAGTACATACATATATATAGTATTCGATATATTGTAATGGCATTACAACGTGTTGCCTCTCAACGTGTTTATGCATCTAATTTGCAATTAATGTTATTTCATTTTCATCACAGCAGATCCAATAGATCGTTTTGAAAGTTGTATACATATACATATACACATTGTTAATAGAAGCCTCTGTATATATTTTTAATGTATTCAGCAGGTTATTTATTAGGTTTCAAGTGACTTTGATGCCATTCACTATAGCGTAAAAAAGATTGAGATTACTTTTTTTTAGCGAATGCGATGCGTCCCTCCATTTCCATCTATGTGCATGCATTAGGTGTGCAAGTTCACTATTTGCATAATAATACATTATTCTGAGGATACTTCTTATGCATTGGCTTTCCGTTTGCCTTCATTTTTCACTGTACATGTAATTTTCTGACGATGACTATATGATACGATTAGTTGAGAATTACTTGGATTAAAATCACTGATTAATTTCTTGTTAATTTGCTTGTCTATAAAATTAAAAGCCTCTTTTATGAAAGAGATCATGTGCACACATAGCATCCACAGGGCCAATGACAAATAATCTTTTACCAACTTTTCTTGTCTTATACAGTTTCGATTTTTAGATTGTAAGTATATATTCAAATGTTTGCAGTTCAAATGGCAAGCAAAGATTTCTGCAGAGTGTGAATTTCAGTATGTGAGTGTGAAAATGTTCAAACAAGTGCGGAAGGCATGTCTACAAGTATAGATAGTTTATTTAAATTTAAAAAATTGTTATTTTTCGGGATTTTAAATTAAACTTAACTTGAAGAATAATGAGGCTATATAGTAAGACTCTGCGTGACCGAATCCTAGGTAATATTTCAGAAGTCTCTACATGTTGTGCATTCGTATATTTAGATAGTTTAGATAGATATAGAAGGTGGTAAATAATTTGAAAGATTAACGGGATGTAAAACTCCGTTGAATTCACAGAAGGATTGTACATTAATGTTTAAACTTGAAAGTATATTTACGCTATAAAGATAAAACTTACTTTCGGGGATTTCGTTTAAAGAAAGCTAATAGTTAATAAACTAATTGCCATATTTATTTATTTGCGTTTTTTGCGTATGAGAAAACCTTTTTTTCTTCTGGTGATGGTATATATAAAAGTAAATATATAGACACGGGTGTAGAAGAGTTTATGGGTATATGGAGTTTCCTATAGAGTGCATTCAAATTTGGAGATTAGTTTTGGTAGTCATATTTAGTATATAACCGTAGAGTATAGAGTTTATGAGATTGAGGAGGTTTCGAGTGTATACGTATATTACGTATGTGTGCGTTTGGTAGGACACGTGGGAATTTTATGGGCAACCCACGCTTATGTGTAGTCAAATTTGTCCTGCCCCGGACACATGGGCCTGTGTTTAAGACATGAGCCATCATATCAAGTGCCAAATATTGACAGACCTTGACTTATCCGATGGTTCACTCCAGCATCCCCATTTACTCGCATACGAATTAAATTAGTATTCCCTTTCTATTGTAGTATATACCTTTCCATTTTTCTTTTTTTTCTTTTGCTTCAATGGTAAAAAGCTCACATTAGCAACATCAACTCTTTTCATATTCATCTCATCGTCGTCATCAGTTTAGCGTTAGTTGTGGTTGGGTTGCTCTTCTTCTCTGTCATTTGTAATCCTTTTATTATTTTGATATCTGTACATTAGGTACTCGTGTCTTCGTTTGATTTTCAAACACCTCAATCTAACAATAAAATACGGACTTTTCAATTTGTGGGACACAATATATGTGTGGAAAGTATACGAGATTTGTAATGCAAGTGTGTCTTTTTAAGTTGTGAGTAGTGAATTTGTTTTAAAAAATGTGACGCCTAAAGTCGTTTTTGTGTTGCTGATGTATAGTTTTACGAAAAAATAAAAGTTTTCAAACTGACTGAGCAGTTACGGAGCACCGACTATTGTGTACATTTGACAAAAAAGGGAATTGTGAACTTTCAGAACTTGGTATTTCCATGAAAATGCAGTTATTTTTGCAAGTTCCATTTCAATTGCCTCCTAATGAATCTTTTTCTTCGACATCTTCTTTATCCGCATTGGGAGATGCTTCAAGTTTTATTGACTGGAGCTCTGTACGCTTAGGCATTTGGTTACATCCTGCTGTCTCTATCTTTCACTCATCGTCAACTTCATCCCTAGGTAACGCATTTCTTCGTCTTTTTTTCGTACCGTTATCTCCTGGACCATTCACTCAAAGTCCGTACACGAAAATCATCATCATCCGACATCCTACTTGGAATCACACATCCTTTCATAGAAGTAGGTATAAAATCGTTATTGTCACCATTACATGATTTACAGCGTTTTAATGCATTTACTCAATTGCAGTAGTAATAATAATCATAATAATTGTCATTGAACCATGTAGTTTACGTACATGTAGATAATTCGTTTTTAATGCATGAACGTGATGAGTTATTATAGTAAATGCCATTATGTTTTTCTTGCTCGAGTGAAAAAAATTGGGGTGTACATGTTCTGTGGAAATGAAACGCATTTATCATGGTGAGGTGATGTATATCTTGAAATATAAACCTTATAACAAAAGTTCTTTCGTGAGTTCTTTGTGAGTTTGGAACCAAGATGTACTTACTACTCATATAGTGTAAGACAGACATATAATTGGGGGAAGATGAGTCGGAGAGGATGCGAATAAAATTAAGGAGGCTGTGAAATGATCTTCTGGCCGGCGTGCAAATCTGAAGCCTTTCTAGTATTTGAATAGAAATGTAGATGGAACATTTCTACCTTTGTCCTTTGTTATTGTTACACAAGCATGTATCCACAGTCAGTTATATCTGCTATCTGCATGCGAGTGAGCAAAGGGGTAAAAAGTTGAGAAAGAAACCTGTAAACTGTAAAGTGTTAATCACATACTTGAGGTGTATGAGAGAGAACGTGATGGAAGGTAAACAGACGAGTTTTAACCCAGAAGTTTTTTTTTTCATCTTTGAAAGATTGACAACAAGCAGAACTTTGACTTTAAAGTCTTCCTAGCAGTAATTAGTGGAGAGCGGAAAATTAACCTCTGTAATTTTGTTGTACAATTCAATTACTATATATGTACTCAATGGGTATTGAGATATTTGAGTATTTAAAAACTGTATATTAACCTGAACTATTCATTTTATTATTCTTTTGACCAGAGGTCAAAATGAAATTGTTTTCGCCTTGAATTGTTTTGTTGGCAACATGCAGAAATAACGACTTTATCTGTTTCATTCGGAATACACTGTCATATGTCTTTCAGTTGCCAAAGCCGGTGATCGGGGATTCTACATTTGTTGACATTCGAAATACTTTGTACAAGACATTTTAATCTTGTTTTCATTTCATCTGCAATCTGTTCAGTAAACAAAAAACTACCTAGTATTTTGGTTAACAGAGATTTTAACAGAGGTTAGATAATAATATCTAATTTATATTGAAACTTGAAAGCGTTGAAAGGAATATTTGTTCCAAAGGGAAAGTGCGTTGAGAGACTTGATGTTTTTGTACAAGAGTCTAGACTAGACTAATGACAGCCCAAGTGCAAGGACAAACATATAAGAAGGGAAAAAAACTGTTGATCTTTATATTCCACATACAGATGCACACAGTGCTGAGCTTGAAAATGACGACATTTGTTCAGTCATCATACCTTTCTTCAAGAATTTCCCTCATTACTTTAAGAATTATTAATGTTTTCATTTCCAGTAGAATATACTCTTCAAAAACAGAAGGGCTTTGTAGCATCTTCTGTTATTGCTTGGAATGCACAAGGAAATTTTTTCCATGCAAATAAGAAAAAACAAAAATCCGACCAAGATTATAATAATAGGATTTGAAAAGTAAACTCGTTGATGTGAACTAAAAAATTATCATATCCATATAGGTATTGTTAGTTCGTAGTTACAATGTGCTTACATGCTGTACAACAAAGAGCAAGAGAAGGAACAATGTCTTAAAAGCTTTGTACTTGATGTGATTACTAAAACTTGATAAAATTCAGCCTCTCATCCACTCGGTATAAGAATTAAGTAAAAGAATAGTTTACAACAAAAGTCAAAAGTCTTTCGCGACTTAAGACTCTCCGTGTCATTCAATTTTTATGAAAGTCTAAGTAGTAGACATATAATTTGATGCAGAATATGAAGCCGGCTGTTGAAATTCAAAGCAGGCGTGATGATGAATGACGTGGAAATAATAATTTTTCAACTCGAGCCGTGTATACTTCTACTAAACATTTCCCTTATTTATCTCCAATGTACATATTTGTACAGGCATTACAAAAACTAAACGCAAGAGATTTTTAGTCAACACCATAACTAAAATTGGTGTAAATCTCTTTTAAATTTGAATGCGCTATTTCCTATTCTCGAGCCTATACACTATATGTACAGGCTCGTAGAACTTATCGTTAGACGAGAAAGCATAAAATTGAACATCTTCTTCCGCGTAGGTATAGGTTTTATTTTTAAACCATTTTACTCATGCCAAACCTCCTTCCCTTATGCCATTTATTGCTACATACCAAATACATGTATAAATGTGAGTGTACAATTTATGCATGACTTGTTTTTTTCGTATAATATTTAATAAAAATGAAATAACTAAGTAAGTAAGTAGCAAGTAGTACTCTTGTACAGGGATTGGGGGAATTCAGACTTTGCTAAGACATTGAATAGATACGCAAAATAGGTATAGATAAGAAATTGCACATCTAAGAAATTAAAAAAAAAAACGAAATAATATCCTGAAGCAGCTCTTCAAAATTGTACAATTAATACTGCAATAAAATGTGTGCATTTGCATGTATCACTGCTTGCTCCAACTATTTCCCATTATGCATAAAACATGGTCAAAACGTTCATTTTCTTCTCTTATATTGCATGTCTAATATTTGTTGGTATTTTTTCAAGATTGGTAGAAAAAAAGGAAATGAGATACAATATAACTTTTATTTTTCGAGAATTTTATTCTGCCAGAGTTTATGCTCGTTTTGAAAAAATGTGTATAGTTTTTACACAGTTTGCCTTTACTTTTGTTTTATGAAATCAAATGCTCATCGATTGAAACAATCTTATATATTGCTATATTTGTTCCAGGTTGACTCAAAAATGCAATGAAAGCTCCAGTAGCTTTTGTTTTGAGTACAAACACAAAATCATAACAAATGTAAATTTTACATCCGTTTATATAGGCATAAGTATTTATACAGGCATAAGTATTTATATAGGCATACAGAATGTAAAAGCGACAAAAGAAAACTTGCATCATTGCACATTTAGACACATACGCTTTTGGTTTATGTGTGCCTTTTGAGTTCTATACTGATAATGAGTTGCATTTGGTTTTGCAGTCACAGTACCTCAAACCAAGATCTATGATAGATAATATTTAATATCAGAACAAAAATGATTATATGAGAACCACGAGATTTTAGTTTACATCGAAAGGGAAAGTAAAAGGCTTTTTATTTTATATTGTTTACAAAAAAAATAATAAGATTATTATGAAAACCAAAAAGCCGCGTTAGACAAATAGGGGCACTCAAAGCACTACACAAAATACGGAAAATCCTTTTGCATTAGCTTTTACGATACAATAAGTATGTAGAGGAAGTATAGATAGATATACTATTATGGGGGAAAAAAATTGTAAAAGAAATTATCTTATGGTATATACATGAGTAAAAGGATTAAAACAAGCCGGGACGTTTATCATTGTGAAAATGTTTTGTTGATAACAATAATAATAATAATTTCCTCGCTGTTTTTGATGGTTTTCTAACCAACACGTATAGTCGTATCACATCTAACATTGCGAAAAAAAATTGCACTAACTTTACACTGACGATAAAAACACTGTAAAACCATGAACGAGTACTCTTTTTCACATCATTGTTAGTATTTCTAAGCTTTTAATTTGATGTGGTAATAGAAAATTAGTTGCAAATTAACTTCAATGAAAGACTCCACAAAAGCAGGTTGTGTTCAGTGAAATAGGCGTGTATACAAAATCATTATAATATTTAAAATGTGCATTGGCAGTTGGTCGTTTGTTAGTCTGACACATCTCTGAAATGTGAGTAACATATTATTTGTGAAACGACAAGTTGAAATTGACTTCGTCGGAGGAGAAATCAGTGACCCGATCGTTTACCGTCTCTGTTACCTACTGTAATAGTTATCATTTTCATTCGGAAGAAAACATTTAATACAGTGTATGTCATACAAAAGCTTGGATTGATTATTGTGTACTGCGGAGTCCACATGAACTCTATAGAAACCATAAACAGTATTTGTTTCATTTACAAAGTCCAAAACTTGAACAAATGGATGTGTGCAAATGAAATTCTGCAGTGCGTTTTTTAAATTTGCGAGAACGTGAATGGAAATCATCATAATTTTCAAATATGTTTGCAATCGTTTATATGGGAGAATGTTTTTCACGTACGTACGTAAATAAATAGTTATCTTAATATTTGTCTAAACAAGTCTCATTTCTATATTATTTGTAATTTTTAAATTGTTTGCATGTACGTGCTTATCTGTATATAGACTTCAGTAAAATTGGTAAAACTTCATGTAAATTTAGAATACTTCTTTGGTCGATTGTGTTTAGTTGATAAACGGAAGTGACGTGATAAAAAAATCCAGCTTACCTTGCAACCACTTATAGAATTTCTACGTTTTACTTTTAATACGAGCATTTATTTTTTCCCTTATCCATCTTTTCGTATGAAATTATGTTATTTGTACCGCATAATGTGGCAGGTGGTGCAGATACAAGACACGTTCTTTCATGATCAGAATGTAATAGGTATCAAATTGGAGAATAGCTAAATAAGGATTGCAAGGATATAGTCGTCATTCTTTTATAGGCTTTACTTAATTATGTATAAAATTTGTTTGTATAGTTAAAGCATGACATTCCCGTGCTCACGGTAAAGGAATGTAAAGGAAGTCACAGCATGGAGAAGATGCAAATTTAACAATTTTACAAGTTTGTGGGTTTTTAATTACATTAGCATATTATGAGTCATAATAATTTATAACGAATCTAGAAATGAGATTTTGTGTGCATATTTTAAGAACTTCAAAGAAGCGAAATTAACTCGGCGAGGTACTTACAAATATGCAAATAATTGCATTTTATTGTAAAGACGTAGATTATTTTACTCTGCAAAAAATTATGCCTACCTTCTAATTATATTATGCTGGCTGATTATACCTAATTTTGGTTTTGCACTATTATTTTCCTCTGTTCAACAGAATCATAACATATAAGAAAAGACAAAAAAAAGTCTTCTTAAACGTAACAAATTTTTTCAGTATTACTCAGCATTTAAGTGGCACGGTTGACATGATCGTATACAAAGTATACATATATGGAACTCTATGTATCTTGAAGATTCAGAATTACTTTACAGTTTCTTTTGTGTAAGAATGTACGTGGTTACGTCCTCCCTCCTTCGGTTGCATTAGCGTTTCCTGATTTTGAGATCCGGTGGAGCAAAAGCTTTTTGAAATAAATCCTAGTATTTTGACGATGTCACTTAAACTATATGGTCTAATATCCAAGAAATCAGATATAAAACTACAATATATGCGAAAGTGTACATATTTAGTCCATTGCAACTTTGAAAATCCGCTCTTGCTATCTTATGCATACAAATAACACATGTTTTGGAGTCGGGAAATTAAGGCAAGGAGACGAGAGGAACCACAGTAGATTTCTCAGCAAGATTTTAGCTTCATTTCCTTAATGTGACAAAACATTATTTTTAGGAGACACTGTGGGGATTCTTTTACTGACAACTCTGTCGAATAAAACTCATCACTGATGAGTCATCAGCCAAGAACTATTAGCTATTGAGGATCATGAATCCTTCTCGTCTTACTTATTTGCTCTCAATGTTGACTAACCGGGCTTTTTGTCGAAAGGCAAAAAAAGACCTGGCTTTATTTTTAATGGTATATCCTTGTGCACTGTACATATGTACTTGGAATGTTGGCGTTGAATACCTATATATATAGACAAATACTAGCCATACATGAAACTCATTGCTCATGAACCGTTTCCCTATAGTTCCCCCAAAAAAATATTCTTTCTCTTTATTTTTCAAATTGAGTGTAAATTGTGTGTAGAAATATTCTTGTACAAAAGAAAAATGAATGGGATAAATGATAATAGACGAGTACTATGTTGAAGACCCAGTGAGCTAGTAGATTACAGTAGATGAATAAGAACAAAAAAGTCGAGTAAATACAATTACAATTAAACAAACTCATGTTTCTCTGGGCACGCTTATGTTTCACGACTATGCCAAAGCTATCGAAGGTTTTTGTCGTCGTCCCACCCCCTCTTCGTTTTTTCTTCCTCATTCATTATCCTTGATCTTGAATATCATTAATATCTTATGTATATATAGTGTGTGTTTATGGGCTTACAATGTCTACGGATATGGTTGAAGAAAATTTTCAAACTCTTACTAACAATTCGTCATGCTGATGATCCACGCGGGATATCAACATCAAAATTACCAAACTGATTAATGTCACCTGTTCAGTCGTCCACTTCACATTTGATTTCGATATGATAATTATTACATAGGTATATAGATTGGAGGGGCCAAGACTCCTTTCTTTTGAAAATACACATTGTTATACAGTGTCAGGGAATTCGTGCAGTAGAATGATTTCAATGTGTATGTAACTATGTACAATGTACATAGATCTAAATATGTACTCTAGTTTTTCTCTCCATACAAAGTCAAATCATACTCACCGCAGGTTATTAAAGGGACACTCTCTCCGAGTAAAATGATATTATTCCTTATATGTATCTGTACTTGATGGAAGTAGTAAGTAGTAAGTAGTTTGTAAATGGTAATGCAAACAAAGGAGAGAACAGAAAAGTATTGTATTACACGCGAGTTTACAACTCGAGGGAATAACACTACTTTTAAAGTCGAGCCGAGTGAATGTAAAATATCACATTACCGACATGCATTATGCATACACTGCTTAAAAAACTGCGGTGAATTCATTTGCATTTAATTCGATCATATTTGAAAAGAGCTAAACGAAAACTTTTAAACTGTTGAACAAATAAAATGTCTAATACCTTTAGTGCTTCTTAAATTCTTAACTAATGACTTTTCATATTGCGTAAGTAGATAGTGTGGGAAAGAAATTTAAAGTTTCGTTTATTTTTAAAATGAGAGTTTCCATGTTAAAGTCATTACAATCCCATGTTTATTTCTAGCCTCAAAAAATAGTATTTTTGTAAATGGTTTCAGTAACTTTAGCATAAGGCTATTTATTTTTTTGCTCAATTAAACCATAATTAAGAAATTCGTAAGATGGGGATGAGCAGATGTTTAAAAGTCATCAGGAGAAAGAGGAAGGGAGAAGAGTGCTAGAGAGAGAGAGACATTGCGGGTGTTTTCAGATTAACGATAGGATTATATTCATGTATATTACGCATGCATATGTAAACATGTTCTGAGTGAGATAAACTTAGTTTGTAGTGAGAGAGAGAGAGATTGAGGTCAGGATGGTGCGTGGATACAGATGAGTGTTTTTCCTCAACTGATGATAAGCAGATCAAGATAAGGATTGAGGAAGTGAAATGTGTGTGGATGAGGCGGGTAGGAAGCAGGCAGTGACTCTAACTGCTAATAATGTGAAACACTTGTTCCATCTCTCTGCAATTTGAATTTGATTGACTGCATGAGAGATTAATGTTGAGGAGGGAGAGGGACTTTTTTTTAAAAAATCCAAAGTGAACGAGAGCTATAGAGATGATTGGCAAATTATACAGAGGAGAGAAGATGGAAAAAGATGATTTGGCCAATAAGTAACTGAAGCGCCGCGAGAGTAACAACTGAGTTTATAGAAGACAGATTTTCAGTTATACCTTACATGGCAGATAGAATGTGCCTCAGGGATTCTTGGCAGTGGCCTAGACATTAATCACTGGTTTAATTGTTACCAAGTGCAAACCTCTCTCTCTCTGTCTCTCTATTTTTCCGTGCTCCAATAGTTTCCCTAAAAATCCCTGTGCGTACCTGCTTATCGCCACGAGTCTGTAGTCAGTAGTCAGTCAGTAGTTAGTTGATCTTCAATGTTGAATAGACTAGAATGGAAAAATAGAGAAGCGTATTGAAAGCCCACTGACGACTAATGGATCCTTGTAATAATATACATCTGCGGCATTTCACTTCTCAATTATTTCCCATCAACATTACAACAGGGGCAGAAAATTTTATAATAAGAACGCATTGAGTACACAATACTGAATACACAGATGGAGGAGATGTAATTGTGGACTGTACATATTTCCCATTTCCATACCATGTTTTGCAGTAAAGATACTATTTAGTTTAATGTTGCATGAATAGTATTGGTCAAGTAATGCATGTTGAGCTCGGAGTTAACGGTATTTGCACATGCACTAACCAAACAGTATACTGTGTCGTATACACAGAGTACACATTTTCAAACAACTACATCTACATAGGAAGATGTAGTAGTGATAATACTCATAGCCGTACACATTGTTGTGTGTTGTATGTATCTATGTATGTGCACCTTAGTTATTTTACCTGTGTCGAAAAGTTTCTACACATTTTTTAATACAAAAATATACATTAGTGAAAGATATGAATAAGTGTGCATAATCAAAGTACACCACCTACTTGTCAAATAAATAAAACTCGAAGTAAAGAGGGGAAATCTCTGTAAATTTATTGAACATTGAACAAGTTGCAGTTGGAGAGAAGAAATGATAAGGAAAGATCGAGATGTGGGTCGAAATTTCATTGAGCTTACTTTCGGTTGAAATGCTTCTGCTGTTGTTGTTTTTGTTGCTGGCTTTGTATATGATATCAAGAAGAATGTCCTCTTATACACTACATACCGCATTGTATCATAAATCCTTTAAAGTTTTTAAATTATGACCACGTTTTTTTCACTCGCTTGCTCATTTTATATGCAAGTAGTTGACGCGAAAAAATTCTACATAGATATATATGTAAAGGTACATATAGGATCTCTACAGAAGTGAAAGATTTTTATACAACTGAAAATCAAAGTATTGATTGCATATGTAAAGCTAAAGTGGACATACATATGAAAAGAAAATATGGCTTATTAGTGACGAGGGAGTAATATTGACGATATGACGATGAATTGAAGTTTACATGTGGGTATTATTATTATATTATAGTTTAATAATATCGTATTATAATATTATGGCCAATTGCCGGTCCTTATATAGCGAAACAAAGGAACTTGCAACTCATTTTCGAGTTGTCAGTTGGTGGGACTTGAAACTTCATTTTGGCTGTCGTCTCAAAGGCAAAAAGCAAAGTCAAAAAGTCTATCAATGGATAGTTGATTGCGCATAAGGGAATAAAATATTCACGTTACAAAAAAAAACTCCTGTAGTTGATTCTCATGTGAACTTCCGACAAAAGTTGAAGAACATATAGATTCAACAAGTATTTTGAGTTTGTAAATTGTGTATGAATTTTCATTTTGTACTTTAAAATAAAATATTCAGTATGTTCAGATGATTATGTAGGTTTACACGTACAAATATTATGAACAAGCAAGCATATGATGTGTAATGTACGGACTTGTATCGCATATACAGATATATGATGGTTAAAGGTAGGTAGGTAGTTAATTTAAATAGGTAGATAGTTGGTGTTATGGTACTTTGGTGTTCGTTATGTACTCATCGTTAGGGTTACGGGGCGATTAGATGGGAATGGATTGGAATTGGAAGAAGTTGAGTTGGGTCTTGTGGACCAATTCACATTCCTCCTGTCGTCTTCTTCTCTTTGGTTTTGGTTTTTTGCTCATAGACTCTCTCGTCTCTCCATCTCTATCTATATATGCATGTATATTGTGTTGTCTTTGGTCGTGATCTTCAGAGTCTCCTTCCTCCCTCACTCGCAGCACACACAGTTTCGTACCCACAGTTGTCCTGTAAACTGCTCAATGCTCTCCTCATCCATTCATCTAACCAACAGATGAACAAAAAGAGCCACATTAAAATATATACACACATCTACATAAGTTACATACACGCAGTATACATACACACACAAAGTACACGCTGATCTCTTCCACACCTTACAAGACATTACAAGTACAAGTCTCCAGCAGTCTCTCTCTGCAAAAGAATTTTAGTTTTTGGCACGTTCAAGTCAAGAGTACAACTTGCTCAAAGTACTCTCTCGAATCTCAACTCTAAATAATCCTCCAACCAACCACACAAACTACACAATACACATCTAGATGTATCATTGATCATATTAATCTTCATTAGAAAAGGAAACATTCTGTGAAAATATTTTGTGCTTCCAAATCCAAGTTTCATCATCCTCATCATCATCAATTAATTGAAGAGAGTTTTGTTTGTAAGGTGAAAGTTTAAATTGCTGCTGCAACTATATACTGATAATACTATTTGTAGAATCAAAAGAAGAACACGAAGAAGGGGGGAAAAAGGAAAAGGAAAAAAAAATACACAAGACAGCAGATCAAGATCATCAGATCAGATAATCGTATGGAATACAGGAATTTCTTGTGATAGAAAGAAAAAGAAATTCATTTATATATCACACGTGCAGAATGCAATTATTCCTTCGTGCGTAGCACAATATACATACGATCAAAGTATAGTTGTGTGTAGTTATAGAAACTAATGGGGGAGACTTGAATGTTAATGTTGTTCATCTAGTTGGCAACGAGATCGAGAAGTGTTTGAAGTTCGAGAGGATACAAAAAAAAGTTTTATTATTATTATATACGATGAAGAAAAAACTTTGAAACATCATCCAGTCATATTCTCCGTCAGCTTTTCTTCTGTTCAGCTTGAACATGCATCGTCAAGAAGGAAGAATGTGAATATAATGACAGATTAGGAGTTTTTTTAGCTGGTCGCCTGGAGCCTTTAGTCGGGGAAGAGAAACAATTTGAAAAGAGGCGATCATTATTATTGCTAAAGTCCATTTTTTATTTTTTTATTTTTGTACAAAGGGTACATGGACGGGTGTATTTTGCAGCGACATAAAAAAAACTACTAAAGTGTCCAGCACTAGTAGCCAGAGGCAAAAAAAAGTATGTTGTGTAATGTGTGTACACACAGAAGAGAAAAAGTTGGTGAATTCTCGAAACCTGAAGACATTGAAGAGCTAATCCTATGATGAGAAAATAATACGCGATACAGAAGAGTGAGATGAAGGAGGCAAAAGGAAATACCAGCGTGTTTGTTACTATACGTGCACGGGTTTACTAGTTGGCTCTGGCTCATGCTGGTTGGTCATTGACTTATCCTATTCTCCAAAGAGTATTAATTGAGCTGAAAGCCGTACAACTGCATTGTAAAAGGTGCAATTTGCAATACAACTTTTGCCTTTTGCCGTTTTGTTTTGGTCTTGACTTGAGACTACTCGCAATGTGAGTTGTCGAGTGTGTACAGTCAAACAATAGGAAATATATTATACACACAAAATATACTTATATTCTTATATTCTTCTCGATCGAACTACGGCCAAATGATTAAACTCGTCGTATTATAATTTGTAAGTATTAAGAGAAGAGAGAGAAAGAAAAAAGCAAAGAGGCCATCCAAAGAGTTTTCCTTGTTGTTTCATCATTATACAAGGAAATAAAACCTGTGGACTCCGTGTGCAGTGTGCTGAAAAGCAACAAACTTTAACATCAAATGGTCAAAAGTCAAAATTATAACCAAGTGCAATAACGTTTCATCAAAAAATTACAAGTTCCTCATCAAGCTCAACTGTAAAAATGTTTTGTTGGCCTAGTCAAAGAAAAGCCAAGGCAAAGTTAAAAATTAAAAATCTAGGGAATTCTGGGAAAAAATCTCATCATCATGGAACGTTCAAATGTGATTTAAGTGAAGCTTTACTTGCGACTGAGGAGAAATGCTCTCAAAATTCAAATTCTGGAGGAGACATCCTCCTCCTATACAATGAGCAGAATGGAGATTTTAATTTTAAAAGTTTATGGGGTAAAGATATCTCAGAGTGGGAAGTTTGTCCACAGAAGAATAATAATCAAAATCAACAAAAACAACAGCAACAGACTCATCATGATCATGAGCAAATTCATGATACTGATCCCAGAAATCTCATTAATCCTAGATTACAAATCCCTAATGATCATGAAAACGAAAATGACAATCATAGTGTGGCTGGTACACAAGGTTAGTTTTCACATACATCCTACAATCCATCCTCCTGTACCAATATTCAGAATTCCAATACAAAATTTACGAATCACACCTATTGGGTTTCCTCATATTCACCTTCCAATAAAACTAATAAATAATTTTAGTACAATAAACATTTATTCCATATATCATCGCTCACGACTTTTATTATGATTGTTCTCTGGTCACCTTTTTATATTTTATAGAAACGACCGATAGAAAAAGAATAATGATATCGTAAATTATCACGTCGTTCGAGTTTATATTCTATTAGCAATGCACAAGAATGAGAAAATATTAGATTAGATTTTCGTTCTGTTGCTAAGAACGTTGAACGCACATATGTTCAAAAGTTCAAACAATCATTCATGTAAGTGTTTTACAAAATACTCATTTGAGTTTTTGAATGAATGAAATTTTGCAGCACATAAGAGCAATAACATGCAACACGCTTTGAAATTCACTCAATTATCTAAATTTACAAGTAGAATCTTATTATTTAGAGTATACTGACGTATTACTATTCAATGTATTATGTACACAATATATAACATAAGTATCAAATTTCTCTCGTCTGCTCTTTAATGACTGTTAAAACAATTATTCAGAATTATCACAAATCCAATCTGTCTTGAATTGGTTTCGAAATTCGTAAAAACTACTAAAAACTAAAAAAAAAAACTGTGGACGACGACCGTCTATATGCGCCAAATATAACTGTCTGTACAACATTTAATGGTATTTGGTCATATTCTATTGTATTTGAAAACAGATCGGAATCGAATGGGACCAGATGGAAAGGTGGTTGGAACAGAATCAGCAGAAGGACGTATATCCCAAATCCAGTCAATTAGTAGTAGTCAGAATGTTCATTCATCAATTAAATCAAATCCACCTCTGGTCATCCCGACAGCTTCACCCAGTCTTATTGTTGATAGTACGAATAATAACGCACCGTCCTCGCCATGTAACAATACTGCCACACTCTCGCTGGAAAACACCCGTCTCAAGGAAGAGTTGACTCTCCAATATGAATTGAATACTGATCTTAAAATTAAACTCGAACAAGCCAATTCCAATGTGAACAATACAAAGACTCTGATGGAAGCCGAATTAAAACTTCTCAGTCAAAAATTTCTTGCTATGACAATCATCGCACAGAAGTTTAATGAACAGGTAATTTTTTTAAGTTTTTTTTATAGAAATTATTGTAGCCATTGTTATGTCTGTTTTACAAATTACAATCCATATCCACAAAATCTTATGAGTTATGCATGAGGATTCATGTGTTAATATTACGTTGTTATTACCACATTATCTAGTCATAATGTAGATAATCCAGTCGTAGACACACTTAACCCAAAAACCCATGTTCTATTTTTAATACATGGATATAGCCATCCAGACGTACATTGTACATTGTACATTGTACGTACATTGTATGTACATCTATGTAGTTTTGCATGAATTTGAAGGGCCAACCATAATTTATACATATATTATCATATGTATATACATATTTCCTTATACATACTTATAAGGAAAACGTTTGAAGTGCTCAAGGAAATGGAAGAAAAAAGGATTAAGGCTAGGCAAGGTACAACGGAGTCCCTGTATCCTGTTTTGTATAGAAAATGCATATTACATGTTGCCAGTACGTTCAGAATGTCCACTATACATACTACATTTGTGTCGTAGTCCATAACTGTAAACATTCTTTCCAAAGTAAATAGTTAAAAAGTGAAATGTGGAAAAGGAGTTCAAGGGTGTCAAGAATACTTTAATGCATAACCTTTATATGTATATACAAAAATGTCATATAGGTTATGAATATGCATATCATATGCATATTCAATTTGTCAATTCTGAACGATTTTGAAAACAAACTTTAACTCTAATGTATACCTAATAATATGGTTAATGGTTATTTGCTGTTTGTTACATGTCCGAAATCCTAATATAGAAAAATGTGGGATGGAATTTTGTGTATGCGTCCATGTTCAATGTCCATATGACTTTAAAACAATTTTTGTATGCAAACAAACAAATGGAACGTGAAAGTGAAAGTGTCACACAAGAACCTTTATCAGTATAGTCCCATTTTTCATGATGTCGCGTATAGTCGCTCCTGGTCAAGATTGTAAATTACAAGACTTGATATTATGATACTGTTTAAATTATCAAAATGCATCTTGAATGAAATTTTCACCTTCTACCGATTCGGCTTTATTTTATTTTTTCTGTTGACCTGTATTCTCGTAATAATTATAATCATTAAATAAGTTACTCATTTAATTTACACACTGAGCACGTAATAAGCTCAAATTAATAGAGTGAAATGTATGTACATGTGTAGCTCAATGTATGATTGTAAATGGATCTATGAGCTAATAGAGCAGAAGGTACAGTACGTACACAAGTAGGTAACAACAGTAAAATTATATGAAAAGCGAAAACAAGTTCACACCATCCTAAAAATGGGCATACTCACATTACCTACTCATAATTTTATTCATATGTTTGTCGTCATTTCATTTTTCCACGTGAGATTTCCTTTTACGCTATATATATTTGTTGTTATTTGTTGATGTAGGCTTCGTATGGTATTGTAATTTGAAAAACACCAAAATAGACACAATTTAAAATACTTGAAGTGCACGAAGATTCCCTTCCACTCTCCATATATGCTGTATGAATAAAATTAATTTGTAAATAAATAACTAAATGGCAAATGCTCATGTTTTATTTGTTTTAATTACAGAGATCAGCCATTGAGGAGACGCTCCGTAAGGAACAAAATGTAGCACATGAACGAGAGAATCATCTAGGTCAGTATTATTCCCAAATTCCGTATTTATGAATGCACATTGTACATATATAATATGCGTATAAGAGAGTTTTAATCAGTAATATTTGTGTGTTTGCTAATAGTATCTGAGAAAATCGAAGAAATTCAAAATCTAAGGGTAGAATTTGAACGGGAGAGAGAATGTATTCAGGAAGAGTTGATTGTCATGCGGAAAAAAGACGAGTCTCAGGTGGAGAAACTGAAAGAATGTAAGTGTCTTCGAAATTTCCAAATGTTCTTTCAACACTTTTTTTCCTTCATCGTGTACACATATTTCTTTCTTGTTGTTGGGCATATGATAATGTCAATTATGTGTATGCATGCGCCTACACTTGAGAAACCCTAATTCGTATACAAGTTGAACTTCAAAAAAAAAGGAAAGAAAGAAAGAAGAAACCAAGATGTGAAATGAGAGATACATGAAGGCGGGCTACAACTGTTAGAAATTACAATGTATATATATGTAATTCCATACGGACTTGGGATGGGTTATTTTTGCCACATAGTTTATGACATTATTCAAGGACTTGACAATTATTCCTTACGCACAGACAATTTATAATAGGTAGAAAAAGCGTGAGGAATGCCTATAGGAAAAACGTTTTTTTCTTTTTTGCAAAGATAAACGGATTTAGTATTATTATAGAGAGAGAAAGAGGGGGACGAATAATGAAATTTGATTCATTAAAAACCTTATGTACGAACGTGTATGACAATATAAATTGTTGGTAGAACTAACAATTATCTCATTATTTTATTATGTATTAATATAGTTGGTACAGAATTGAGCAAAAAGGAGCAGTTGCTACAGACGAAAACTAAGGAGTACGAAGATGAGAACGAACAACTCAAAAGGCAGCATAAAGAGGAATTGGAGGCCATCAGAGAAAAATATCGGCAAGAAGCTCAAGAAGAGGTCAAATCTCAGGTGCTCAAGAGAACTCTCAGCTCACCTACGAATGTAAATCATATTTTGTACTTTAAAGATTTTTAATTACTTAATCGATAATTAATCGATAATTATACATTCTTATATCCCTGTGTATATTGGTGCACCTTATAAAAAGGATAAAATAAATTGACTTTGTACAAAATAAAACAATTTATATTTCGTTTTATTTTTTTAGTCAACCAACGATGTACTGCAGAAAGAGATCAACTCCCTCCATGTTGTGATTGACATGCGAAATCAGGTACGCTCACGCATATGATGGCATATGTTTCAACTAAACTTTCAAGTATCAACGTTTTTCTTTCGTTTTATATAGTTGCTATTGAATGATTAAAATATCATGGACACGTATTAATAATGTCAAATATTCAAATTGTTCCATTTCAGGAAATACGAAGTCTGCGCCAAGAGCTATTAGTCCAAACTGACTTTTTGGAGGACTTGAGTAGTTGTAAAGAACAAAATAAAGGACTTTCAGCTAGAGTAGAAGATTTAAATGCTCAGCTTGTGAAGAGTCGTCAGGATAAACATGAAATGCAAGAGAAATATCATGCAGCCGAGAATAGTGCTGGACAATCTCTTCATCTACTTAATCAACTGCAATTGGAAAATGAACAGCTGAAATGGCGGCTTCAATCAATTAGAACAGACGGTAATTACAATATAAATGATGTATTTGATATCGTATAATGATATTGCAATAAAGTTTCCGGCCGGAAACATTATGTATTTATGGCTACTACGGAAAAGAATCAGTGATTTTCAGTGACTTGTATTTGCGCATACTGCAAACGTATACAAACTGATGCTAAACATACCGCTTATTTCTTTTGTACACAGAGAGAGTGACGGAGATAATGTCAAAATCTGCTGTCCAACTTGGTTGTGATGCGCATATGAAGTAAGTTTTTTTTACATATACAAGGCCATTTTTTATAAATAAAATGTCGTCTTTATTTCAATATTTCCCATTGCATAAAATTTGCATGTTTTTCAATATAATATATATTATTATAATTATTATATATACTATACAATCTGACGTGGTATTTACTCGATTCTATTTTCATTTATATTTTAGTCTGGACTATGAAACTGCCATGTCTTCACTGCTGGATCCCAAATTGCATCTTTCACCAACTGCAAATGAAAATGGCTGTGTGAAATAGTCAATTTTTTTCAATATCCTTATATATTGCATGTGCCGGTTATTGGAAAGGAAAAGCCGGAAGCCACACCATTCCCTTATTTTTATATATATTGTCCCTATACTAAATTCCAAGTGATTTCCCAAAAGCGATGTTTTTGATTTTCTTGTCAACCTCAGTAATAATATGTTAAATATGTATATGGGCAAGCTTCAGAAAAGTAGTCATTCGAGCAATTTTTTCAATTTCAGTGATATTATTTCACTTTAAAGTTTTCGGCTATTCCGAATGAAAAAGTGTGTGTAGCAGCGGATTTAAAGCAGCAGTTTTAAAGTACTTTTACTAATTGTAGAGGTTTAAAACTTGTTGTAAAGGATAGCCCTTGTTCTCGTGTATAATCAATATACAAAAAAGTGAAAATACTCGAATAACTACTTTTCTGAGACTACTGCCTATTGACTAATGACTACTTATCTCACAATATACATAATGTGTCATACATATAAAAGCATATTATGTATGTACCAAAAAAACTAGAAAAATGAATTTTAGCGTACGCTATTTAACTTTACGCTAAAACATATGATATAGATACATATATACATAATGTTTGTATAAATCATTCAATCTCTTTTAGTTTCAATATTCCGTCTAATATACACACATAATATATATATTATATTATATTTAAAAAAACATGTACTTTTTCGACTCGTCAGTCGAAACTTGAAGAAAATAATAATTCCTGTCGTTTTATGCGCATCTACATACATAATAATAAAAAGTTAACTGAACATTACATATTATACTATTATACGAACGTACCTTTAAGAAAGAATAAAAACAAATAATGTAAAAAATGAAGAATCACAACGATTCTCACACTAAAACGTAAAAAAAATGAATAAAACCAAAATATGTTTTTAGTAAAATGATAAAAAAAAGCAAGAAAACTTTCTGCCATGTTATTGCTGTTTTATTATAATTTTTCCATGCTCCATATTTACTCATTTAAGTATACATTTACATGGATTTTTTCAAGATTATCAGATATTTAAATTATCAAGGGGCTATATACGTATCGCTCGATAAACACAGTTAAATAAAAGATTAAAAGGATAATTACAAATCTTTCGAGTTATATACGTAAGTATGAATAAGTTGTAAGTGAATACAATCAAATTAACGATTGTGATGACTCGCATCAATTTGCATATACCTTGAAAGGCCTAGAATGAAAGCATGATTTTCTTGTGCATGTCTTATGCATGGTGCTACTGGTACGTTCACTTTATGCAGAGTTATATGCTAATGAGTACAGGCCGTCTACATTAAGTCTGTGGGGGAAGGCTAGTCTTTTTGTTGTGTGAGTAAGTGTGTGTGTGTGTATTGTTGGGGATTGGGGACCATACAAATATATATTTATTTTTAAATGTGAAGGACCAAGTCGAAAGTTTCCAGTCCACAGAAGTGTTTAGTCGTGGAAGGATCTCAAACGAATTTTCAATCCTCTGGTAAATGGTCAATCGCCACAGTAGCCCTTTAATTCTTAGCAATATTGATAAAAAAAATATATACTAAGCAAAATCAAGAGTTTATTCTTTTAAACACTGAAAATTTCTTCTCAACATTGTTGTGAAGAAATTTTTTTCACTATGCTGCGCTTGGTGTTGAACTTCGCTCTGCTCGTGACAATTGTCAATTCCGCCAGTCCATCAGGTGAGTTTTCATTATTTTCCATTGTTTATTTATTAAATAAATCCTCAATAATAACTAATTGACAATTGAGCAGTAGGGACATCAAATCAATTAAATAGTTTATTTGGTCGTCTCGCTGTGTGTGTGTGTATCTTATGTGCTAGACTTTGTTTTCGTTCTTCTCTTATCTTAGAAAGCTTCCCATATCCTATCAGTATAGATCATCGCTATCGACAGAAATCTGTATTCAAATGCATAACTTATAATATTTTATTAGGTGGTTCAAGTAGTGATTCGAAAGCGACCAATATACCAGAGTGAAATTTGTACTAATGTTTTCTTCTTGTGTATATGTGTTTGTTTGTTTGTTGTGTATGCATGTATATAGTTGAATCATTTGTGAATGTGTATGGCTCATTGAACTCTATTTACTCACACTAATCTAACAGAACTATCTTTTACACATGAATAATTTACAGGAGAAACATACAAATGCCCTGAACCGAGTGGTAACTTTGCAGGTAAAATTTTTCTTTTTACATTTACCAAATTATCATTCTTCTCATCTATATTTACTCTGGCTTTTCTTGTATACTGCATAATTGATGAAGTACTCGAGTATACTTTCCACTCAATATTCCCCTTTAAAAAAATACAGTCATAATATTTATTATAATACTCAATTTTTATGTACATACTTATTAGATCCTGCAACATGCCGGAGATTTTATCAGGTAAATCATAATAAACATGCATAAAAATGAACAGTAGGTATATATACATGTATGACGAAAGGCAAAATAGCCTGATGCATGCTGATGATGAGTAAACATGAAAAAAAAATTCACTGATTATTTTTTTCAACATTGTTTTTCTCTTTTTTAAAAAAAAAAAAACAAAACAGTGCGTTGATTATCATCCCTATGAATCGCGGTGCCCTTCGGGTCTTTACTTTGACGACATTAACAAATTTTGTACATTTAAAAATGAAGCCAGATGTGGTCCGATTCCAACAAGTAAGCCAGAAAATAAACAAAAAACTTTCTTATCTGTGAAGTACTACATAGAATTTTGTAATTTTTTAAATGGAAGGCATTTGAATAATGAGAGAGAAAAGTAACAACTAAATATCTCGACTTGAATAAAATGACGAATAATTAATGCAAATAAATAAATAGCTTGTTTTGTACAAATGTTTTATTTTTGTATTTCCCTATAGCTCCTGCACCCATAACTGAAGCCCCAGTGGATTTGGCCCTCAAATGTGAGTTATCGAATTGCGATTTACCCCACTGCTACTGCAGCAAAGACGGGACAATCATCCCAGGCGGACTCGAACCAAACAAGGTGAAAGTTATTTAACTTGATTTTTATTTCTTTTTTCTTCTTCTCTTTTACTTGACACGACACTTTTGCCTCACAAGTCGAGTCATAAACTCTTTTCCATTGATTTCACACACAATGAGTTGTGAGTGTTTCTGTACGTGTATGTACATGTACATGGACGAATAGACAGACAGAGATGCATAATAAAAATAACAAAAGTGAGAACCAAAACAGTTAAACTATAACTAGGAGGGTGGGTTTTCTTTTGATTTTCTTATATAGACACCTCAGATGATTCTCCTGACATTCGATGGGGCTGTGAATGTGAACAACTATGACCACTACACAAACATTTTCACGCCGAATAGAACCAATCCAAATGGTTGCCCAATCCGTGGAACATTCTTCATTTCACATGAATATTCAAACTATGAACAAATCCAACGACTTCACTACGAAGGACATGAACTAGCTGTGGAGACTATCTCGTAAGTGGATTTTCTTTTCTTTTTTTGTTGTAATTATTTTTATTTTCATTATTGTGTTGGACATTTCTCTGTATGCAGTATGTATTACAAATTGAAAGTCTAATATAATTAATGTATCTATAAATGCAGATAAATGAGAAACGTGTTTTGACTACTATTCCATAACAGTACTAAAAAAATAATAATACAATATTAAATTTTCAAATGATTTTCCTTTAGAGTGGCAAAGGGACTGGAAAGCAGTACTTATGAAACATGGGCCCAAGAAATGATTGGCATGAAAGAAATTTTGAATAAATTTTCAAATATTACTGGAGAAGATATTATTGGAATGAGAGCTCCCTATCTTAAGCCCGGTCGGAATGCTCAATACGAGGTACTTTGCATACTTTGCATGCTAATTATATTGGAATTAGTTTATTTAGTTCTGTGGCGTGTACACGTGTCTGACGACCTCTCACAATCAGTGATGACTATACCAATATAATTTATAATGATGATACTAATTCGGATATGTTAATTTGTTGTAGGTACTTCAAGACTTTGGATTTGTTTGGGATAGTTCCGTCGGAGTTCCTCCTATTCGAGTCCCTGTCTGGCCTTATACTCTGGACTACAAAATTCCACATGAATGTAAAGTTGGAACATGCCCTACCAGAAGCTTTCAAGGTATATATACATATACATACAACTAGTTTCGTATCTAGTTTTCTCCCAACTGAAAGATTCCTAACAGGATGGATTAAATTAAAGTTTTTTTGTTTTACAAATCCCCTTACGAATTTCCTGTTCTTTTTTTAATTTGAATTTTAGGAGTTTGGGAAATTCCACTGAATGCCCATCATATCGAGTCTTTTGAGGGTGGACATTGCCCTTACATGGATCAATGTGTACTTTTCAATCATGACGCAGACCAGGTATGCGGAATATATACGCATTTCTTAATTAATAGATTCTAATATTTGTGTTGTAATACAGTAATACACAAAGTGATTTGTTAGATTTTTTTAACAGCTTTCAATGAATGAATCCTTGCTGGATATTAATATGTTACAATAATTGAATATATTAAATTAATCTTATGTTTTATTTGTGAAATCAGGTTCTCGAGTGGTTGATTGAAGATTTTGAAAGGCATTACAAGCAGAACAGAGCTCCTTACATGATGCCGTTTCACACCACTTGGTTTCAATCCAAAGAACTTGAGGGAGGTCTCATTAAATTCGTTGAATGGGCCAGAAATCAGTAAGAACTTTGAATATTCCTATAATTATCTTGTTATATTTGCTCAACTGCATTCTTCATGCATGACGACAATAATAAGGTTTTAAAGTCAACTGATAAACCGTATTGTGTGCTATCACTAAATCATCCTAATACGTTTGCATGTATTTACATTTACTATAGGCCTAATGTTTGGTTCGTCACTGCTACACAAGCATTGTTATGGATCACAGAGCCAAAACCAGCAGAGACATTAAATACTTTTGAACCATGGGACTGCAAGAAAAGAACAGTGCCCACACAACCCTGTAATCTACCTAATAAATGCCAACTTTCACACCGTCAACCAAGTGGTCCTTCAGCTACCAGGTAATTAATACACATTGACTACTATACCTTTATTAGATACTTATTACTCGTAAAACGTTCCATAAAATGAGTAAGTCAACATTCATAATTTTCTTCACTAATCAAAATTTTGATACATTCTAAATTTTTCAGATACATGACAACATGCCAAGAATGCCCCGATCGATACCCATGGACAGGTATGCCATTCGTACACTTTCCAGCATTTGCTTATTATTCGTTATCCATCCACACAAATTGTAAACTGTGTTTCTCGCATAAATAGCAAGTTAAACTTAATGTTTGGACACCAATATTATTTTGTTTGCTACAGGTGACTTTGATGGGGATGGCAAAGAAGAAACAGAAATTTACAACAAACAGAATCGAAAATAATATAACTGATTAGAATTAGAATATTACTTAAATATATAATAATAATGTAGTTACGTCGAGAAAAAAACCAGATCTTCACTACGCACAACAAAACGAAGAAGAAGAAGAAAAGTACTGCTGCAGCTACTAGAATGATTTTACTTATTTTATTTGAATGTAAGTTTCATTACATGTTTTTATATAGTCCAGTGATTTTGTAGACTAAGGCTGCGGTACATTGTAATGATTTTTTTATGATTTTTACTCATTTTATACATATTTTGTATTTACACAAAGATAACTACATTCACGAAATTGTGTGAATAAATGGCAAAAACTATTTTAACTACCGATGAAATGATGTTGTTGTTGATTCGATTTGAAGTGACTCACTTAACGAATAGGAAGCCATGACGTCAAATAGTCTCTGTACAAGACACGGTCTGAAATTTCAAAACAAGTACATGAGGCTAACTTTCTATCTTTCAACTTTATAGGAATCATTATCATAATTATCTATCTATCAATTCATTTCCCAACGTAAGAAATATCTGTACTACAAATGCATACACATTGGCATGGCGGTTCACTTATTAAATATTAAATATTTGTCCTGCATCTTAAGAATGAGACACTACCCATGTAATGATAGTAAAAGCATAAGAGTTTTACCTCTTGGCTTGAAATCCTCAGGATGCAAAGTCATGTAATGGTAGTAATATAAATCGTTGTTAGCCGTTTGACGTAATCTAAATTTCCATGCCCAATTTCCGACCCAAACTCCGAGGAGTCCATAGAAAATAGTTCTTGGCATGGCTATACAGAAGTACGAATTGAATTTAATAAGTTGTAGTTTAATTATTCATTTCATTTAAGTACAGATGTATTAATCAATTAATAATCGCAACAATTACCTGCGCGCATAGGTTTCAGAGTCAGCCAATTGTTGAACAAACTTGCAGAAACCCCAAATGCCCCTGTAGCACCAGGAAACCACATCTTAAAGAGCGTACTTTCGGACTTTAAATCCGGGTCTCCTCTAAAAAGTTCACATATCGAATCCAGCTCGGGTCGCTCGTCCTCCTTGCTTTCCGTGGACATTTTTTGGACGATTTCAACAACTTTTAATTTAATTTCTTTGATTCAGATTCAAAGAAATGAATCTCCAAAAAGTTCTTCCCACTAATTTGAAGTTGGCACCAACTTTTTGACCCGCTTATTTCAAAACTTTCCGAGCATAATTCGGATCGGAATTCGGATATGACACAAACACAAACAAAACTGTGGCAAAAATTTAGCAAAAACTAGTGAAAATAGAAGGTTATTTAATTAAATGTTGCATTTTAATTGATTGTCTTGAAGTATTTGTCAAGTGTGAATTGTTTATATTTTGACATTTAGTTGTTTTTGTTTCAATTTCGAATAAGAAAACTGTAGTGGAAAAAGGTATGTAAAAATTTGTATTTCGTCAATGTTATTTTGTTTGTGTGGAAAACGTTATTTCATGTTTTTTCTACATTACGGTTATTTTCCTTTTGGTTTTTTGAAAGAAACTATAAAATATTTAAATGTATTTTATGTAGTTTTAAATTGATGAGATTTTTCCCTTGTTTTTTTAGGCTGGCCGTATAAAATGGTTATTTAGCCTGTATTACATTTTGAATTCGACATAAATAGTACATGTTTCTGATTCCGATAGGTATTTATGAAAATAATTATTATCTAGTATTTTGGAATATATATTTAAAATGACGTTTGGATTTGTTGTAATTTTCACTCATTCCCTTTTATTTGTAGCTGTGAAATTGTGAAAAGGCTCCATCATGAGTGACAGCGACGAGGATTCAAATACCCCAGGTGTGAATCTAGCAGGATTTCTATTTGGGAATATTGATAGAAAGACTGGACAGCTAGAAGATAATATTTTTGATGAAGAAGCTAAGCGTCATCTCAATGCATTACAAAAATTGGGTCTTGGAAGTATGATGAATCAAGTCATGATGGAAGAAGGTGAATCCAATTCCAACCGACAGCAGAAGCAGAAAAAAACTAGGAATCCATATGATGACTCGGATTCAGATGATGAAGATGATGATGATGATGACGAGGACAATGCATTGGAAGATTCTCATGGTCCAAATGGTGGTGGGGATAGAGAGAAAAATGATGCAAATGGAATGGGAAAGAAATCATCATCTCAATCATATGATGATGATGATTATGATGATGAAAAATCTCCATCCGCAATCGACTTTTCGGATATATCAGAACTAGCTGATGAAGATCTAACTACTACCATACAAAGTTTAAATAGCCATCCAGGTGATACTACTGACTATGATGAAGATGAAAATCAACTTATGCCCCCGCCACCCATACCTAAAACCACCCAAATTACACCATCCTTAATAACCACAACATCAAGTACGTCTGCTACTGCATTCACCACTACAACGACTACGTCAACAACAGCTGGAGCAGCAACAACAACTACAACATTAAGTGATAGTGATAGTAGTAGTTCATCTTTAGAAAAAAAATTAGAAACCCCGTTAGCTGCAATGTTACCTTCAAAATATGTAGGCATCAATATTACTAAAATTTTCCCGGATTTCCGCCATGATAAAATTCCTCGATTTGCTCGGCTATTTGGTCCAGGTAAATCTGGTAGTTTGCCACAATGGTGGAAAAATGTTAAAAAGAGAAGAAAAAAGAAGAGAGCTGGTCTGAATCCTGATGACTTGACGACAGAAGAACGAGAAGAATATGGATGGGAATGGCATTTTGGTGATGAGCCAACGGATCTCATTGATGAAGAAGAGGTATAATAAATTGGGAAACATGCACTAATTCAAAATTCACTTTTTCAAGAGAATTTGACAAGCAAAACAGCATGAATTGAATTTTATTTCTATTTTATGTAGAGAGAATTTTTAAGTAAAACGGAACCCGTGAAAACAACTAAAGATCCAAATTCAAAATCCGATAAGAAACAACTATCAGAACAGTATCCTAAAACATGGAGGAATGGTCCAGCTGCAATTTGGTATGATATGCTTGGAATTGCATCAGATGAAGAAACTTTAGACTATGGATTCAAGCTTAAAGTAAGTACTTGAATCAACTTTAACATGAAACAAATGCTAAAAAATGCAACAATATTCAAATATGAAATTCCACGTTAAATTCACATCTGTATTAAATGATGTTCATTTTGGTACGTATAAAAATAGTCTCCTCCTCCAACATACTCGGATGATGAAGAGTCGGATGATGGGGAAGACGCTGAAAACTTGAATCCTAAAAATAAAGATGAACATTTTTCGGATGAAGTTTACCATATGGTGACGCAATTAAATTGGGAAAGTAATATTATTTGGGATGGAACTGATACCAAGTACAAAAAGTTAAATAAAAATTTGTCCGCTGGCTGGGTAAGTTTTATTTATTTTATTGATATTCTAGAAAATTTTATACTTCAAAATTTCAAGTTGAAATGTTTATTATATTGGGGAATATGTAGATAACAAAGAATTTCGTGTACAATGAATACTAATGATGTGTCATTTTTAATTTTTTATCATTTGATTCTAGGTCCCGAGCGGAGTTAATAGAACAGCTCAAAATTTTGGACAACCTGGTAAAAATAGCCCTTGCTCAAGTTCATCGTCCCTTCCTACAACACCGATAAAAAATTCTGGATCCTCTATACCTGGCTCTAATTTTAGTGGTAGTAGTCCCGTGTCCTCGCCCTCGAGTTCGAAATCCTCAAAATCTTCATCTAAACATGATGATGGGGGGTTTTCCGGACTAAATGTCCATCATAGTGACGATGCATGGTACTCGATATTCCCTGTGGAAACGGGGGAATTAGTGCACGGTCGTTGGGAAGACGAAGTCATTTGGGACACGGAGGCAATGGAAACGTTACCCAAGCCTAAAGTCCTGTGCATAGATCCAAATGATGATAATGTTGTTCTCTGTATTCCCGATGATGTGGACCCAAATGCAGCTCAAGGGACAGCCGTTCCAGTCAAAGTTAAAATCCCTCATCCTCATGTGAAAAAATCCAAAATTCTTTTGGGAAAAGCTGGTGTCATTAATGTGATTGAAGAAGATAGTCCACCCCCATCACCGAAGAATGATGACAAAGATCCATATAATATTTCCAATGATGAATATTATCAACCCAAACATACTGAGCAATCCATGCTCAAAATATCTGCCTCTGGAAATATTATACAGCATTCGACTCCAGTAGTAGAGCTCCGGGCCCCATTTGTGCCAACACATATGGGTGCTGTCAAATTAAGAAATTTCCATCGACCGTCTACGAAGCGATATTCGTATGGAACACTTGCCTCTCCTGGTCCTCATTTAATACTTCCCTTATCAAAACATATTAAAAAGAAATCTAAAGCGAGAGAACAAGAACGACTTGCTGCTGGTGGAGGTGATATTTTCTTTATGCGAACCCCCGATGATCTGACGGGAAAAGATGGAGCTCTGCTCCTTTTTGAGTACTGTGAAGAGCATCCACCACTATTAAATCAAGTTGGAATGTGCTCCAAAATTAAAAATTACTATAAAAGAAAAGCTGGAAAGGACTCTGGACCAGCGGATGGGACTTATGGAGAAACTACATATGCACATACATCGCCCTTCTTGGGTGCTATGCATCCAGGAGAAACCATACAAACAATTGAGAATAACATGTACCGTGCTCCCATTTATGAACATCCAGTTCCAAAATTAGATTTTCTAGTGTTACGTACGCGCACGAGTTATTTTATTCGAGAGTTTGATACTATTTTTACTGTTGGGCAAGAATGTCCATTGTATGAAGTGCCAGGCCCGAATTCTAAACGTGCGAATAATTTTGTGTAAGTACTTTTTTATTTGTAAGTTATTTACTCATGAACGTTTTTTTTTATTTATTTCAATCTATATTCCTGAATTTTTCGTAAGCACCCAAATTTAAGCCAATATCAAGTGCCAAATTATTTTTTAAAAAATCCTGTTTTCCTCTCTCTTTACAGCCGGGATTTCCTTCAAGTTTTTATTTACCGACTATTTTGGAAAAGTCGGGATAGTCCTAGAAGAATCAAAATGGATGATATTAAAAGAGCATTCCCTATGCACTCTGAAAGTAGTATTCGAAAGAGGCTCAAATTATGTGCTGACTTTAAAAGAACGGGAGCGGACTCTAATTGGTGGGTAATTAAACCAGAATTCCGATTACCAACAGAAGAAGAAATAAGAGCCATGGTGTCTCCAGAACAATGCTGTGCATACTTTAGGTATTCAACTGAGCTTACTTATTTTTTTCTTCTACATCATAAAACGACTATTTTGTTTTGAAGAATTCAAAATTCAAATAAATATATCTTTCTAATCTAATATTATCTATCTCATTTCTTTATAACATTGTCCGCTTCTTTTAATATTTGTTATTTCAGTTTAATTGCGGCTGAGCAAAGGCTCAAAGATGCTGGATACGGTGAGAAATTCCTTTTTGCACCTCAAGATGATGACGATGAAGAGAATCAAGGGAAAATTGATGATGAAGTCAAAGTTGCTCCATGGAATACCACAAGAGCGTATATTCAAGCAATGAAAGGGAAATGTTTACTACAACTCTGTGGACCAGCAGATCCAACTGGTTGTGGCGAAGGATTTTCATATATTCGTGTTCCAAACAAACCACAGACAAGTAAAGAAGAACAAGAATCACAACCCAAAAGAATTGTTACAGGGACGGATGCGGATTTGAGGAGATTATCATTGAATAATGCAAAGGCTTTGCTTCGAAAATTTGGGGTTCCAGAGGAAGAAATTAAAAAATTATCTCGTTGGGAAGTCATTGACGTAGTTCGTACGCTCTCAACGGAGAAAGCAAAAGCTGGAGAGAAAGGAATGACTAAATTTTCTCGAGGTAATCGGTTCTCTGTTGCTGAACATCAAGAGCGTTACAAAGAAGAATGTCAACGGATTTTTGAGCTACAAAATCGAGTTTTGGCATCACATGAAGTTTTGTCAACGGATGAAGGGGAGAGTTCTGAAGACGAGTTGTCGGATATAGAAGAAATGGGGAAAAATATTGAAAACATGTTATCGAATAAAAAAACAACTTCACAACTCAACTTTGAAAAGGAAGAACAGGAACGTCGTGAACTTCAACAAATGATTATGGGTGATGGAAAAGATAAAAAGGATGATGATAAACAATCTAAAAGGTCGAGAAAGAAGGATGAAGAAGTCAATAGTACACTAAGTGGACTTGCTAATCACCCTGGTCGTGTTTTAAAAATCCATAGAACATTTAGAAACGCAGACGGGAAAGAATATACAAGAACGGAAATCGTTCGTAAACCAGCAATAATTGATATTTATATGCGAATCCGTACTACAAAAGATGAAAATTTTATACGGCAATTCGCTTTAATGGATGATCAAGCCAAGGAAGAGATGAAAAAAGAAAAACGTCGACTCCAAGAACAACTCCGTCGTATAAAAAGAAATCAAGAAAAAGAAACGTCCAAAAAAGAACCCCAAAGAAAAAAGAAAATTAAATTAAAACCCGAATTAAAAATGAAATGTGGAGCGTGTGGTCAAGTGGGTCATATGAAGACCAATAAAGCATGTCCATTGTATCAAAAAAATAATTCTCCTGTTCCATCAGTGAATGTGGCAATGACGGAAGAACAAGAGGAAGAAATTGAAAAAGAAATTATAAATGATGATGTTGAATTAGTCAAAGTTGATGGAACCAAAGTTCAACTATCAAGTAAACTTGTAAAACATGCGGAAGAAATCAAACGACGTTCCTTGTTATTAAAAGTTCCCAGAGATGCTTTTGCAACTTCTCGACAAAAAAAGAAACGAGTTGAAACGAGCCCTCATTGTGATTATTTACTAAAACGAGGAAAAACAACAAATCGTCGTCGGGTGGATCCACAAATTGTAATGGCTGGTATTTTTGAAGGGATTTTGAATGAATTGAAAGGACTTCCCGATATCTCCGCTTTTATGTATCCTGTAAGTACAAAACAACCCACACTTCCCTCGTACTTCACCAAAGTCAAATATCCTATGGACTTGCAAACAATCCGAGAAAAAATTCGAGCCAAAACTTATCAAGTCCGCTCCGATTTTTTGAATGATGTCAAATTAATTGCTGAAAATTCAGCCGCTTATAATGGTGAAAAAAGTCTTTTGACCGTTTCTGCCATGAGAATGTGTGATGTGTGTAAAGAGAGATTATTAGAGGAGGAGGACAAATTAGTCAAATTAGAACGATTGATCAACCCTTTACTAGATGATGATGACCAAAAAGGTTTAAATTTTATTTTGGAAACGCATTTACTGGGAAAGATCAAAATGTTAAAAGAAGCTACAGCATTTATGAAGCCTGTAAATAGGAAACAAGTGAAAGACTACTATGAAAAGATTAAAAAACCTATGGATTTGGAGACGATTCATAAGAAAATTCAAATTAACAAATATCGTAGTCGGTATGATTTCCTGGCTGATATGGAATTAATTCAAGAAAATTCAGAAAAGTACAATGGTCCCACCTCACCTTATTCTGAGCAAGCACGAGCTCTGGTTACTGCTTGTCATGAACTCTGTGCAGAGTACAATGATAAATTGACATCAATTGAAATAAACATTCAGAAGACAAGAGCGAAAGCCAAAGATGACGACAACACGGATGACGAAGATGATGATGATGATGATATAAATTACTGCTTCAGTATGCTGGGTGATGATGACGATGACATGGGCTACCCTGGGCGAGATGATCAAGAACTGGATGGACCTGCTTCGAGTCGGGATCTTGAAGAAATGGATGATTACTATCCACATTCAGTCAATGATTCTACTCGGCAGAGTCTCCGAGAGGATGAAGAAGGTAAAAGAAACGACAATTATGCTTTATTCAAACAGTAAATGACGGGAAAGTAATCGAAAATACATAGTTGCATATGATTCGTAATAATTATTAATGTTTTATAATTTGATTCTTGCAGAGGGAGAGTATTTTAGTGATGAAGAAGATAATACTAATGTAGATACAAAACGAAAGAAGATGAGATTGTCCCGAGAAACAGATGAAGATCAACAGGAATCAACATCAAATTTGGATGACGATAGTACTCAAGCCATTGAAGCTATGTTGGAATTGAGTAAAAATTTCATTCCCCCACAACCACAACAACAACGTGAAGTAGATGACTCGATTCTTTATAGATCTCAATCTCAATTAGATTCAGGATCAAGTGCAGTGCAAACAATCCACGATGATTTAGAAGTTAGTGATTCAGAAAATGAAGGCGATGCACGAAATAGCGATCCGGATGATGGAGGCCTTTGGTTCTAATAATTTATTTTATAGTTGGACTATTTTTATAGTTGCCTTTTGCCCATTATTATTTTTGTTTTTGTTTTTTTTTTGTTTAAAAAAAGTACACTAATATAGATAAGAATTAGGAATTACTAATTAAGACTTTAATATAGGTAATTAATTTATCATGATTATACAATTTAACGTAAGTATAGACTTTTATAATTTAAAAGTGCGAAAATAGGTATGGCTCCAAAGTTGATTTCACAACCACACTCGGGTTGGAAAATGAATGCATAAAAATATATTAAAATAGAAAATATTAAGACGCATTGGTGTATAGTATACCATCTTGAACCTGATGACCTTATACAACAATTGAATTTTAAACTTTTACTACGTTTTAGTTTTGAAGAATTATTTTAGCAAAAAACCGAAAGGTGAAATAAAATTAACATGAAAAAATTATGACATTTTTTGTATTTGATTATTAAATGAGGATGTAGTCTGTATCGTGATGATGTTATCATCTTTCCAAAGAATAATATTGTAAGTAATAAGGATGACAATCTTCTTTTTTAAAAGTGTTAGCCTAAAGGGAATTTTTTATTTAACTATATATATATGTACTAAATGTAAATAAAAGGTTGTAGTACACTGTAGTTTATTTGTTGCTTTTTACAAAGACGTGTAAGCACGCTAAACTTGAACTTTTATCAGAAATAAAGTAGAAACTGATTAATAATTTTTGAATTTCTTCCGTGTAAGTATATACTGTGTAAACAATAAACGAAGTATGCATGCGAAGTGATTAAGATTTTTTATGAAACAAAATAAATGCCCATGGATAAGAGCCTTTTGTGCACGCGTAAAAACAATTGGAATTTCCTGGTTATTTTTATTTTTGTTGCTCTTGGTTGTTAGAACACACATAATCAGCCTGAATTCGTTTCGTATATATATGTATATATATATATATATATATATCAATACGCTTAAAATTGTCTCTCTTTTTTTTGACGTTTCCCTTTAATTATTTTGACTTCTCTTAATAATAATCTCTCACAATCAATTATTCACTCACAAATGGCACATAACTTCTATTGTCAATCCGACGCGAGAATCAACGATTTTCCATGTCGTTACTTTCTTTTACACATATACACATTGATAAAATTTGATTTCTCTCTCCTTCGTTCCCACTAAACAAAACTAATACGAGATCTGAGTTCATACATTCAAAGCCAAATAAAGTTTTCATTTTTTTATAGATACGACCAACTTAAATAAGATGTATTTAAGTAATAATAAAATGATTATTACTCTATTCATAATTAATACAATTCATTGACATCATAAAATACCATCTACACTTGTTATATATATATGATTTCCAAAGTGAGCTTTCACCAAACATCAAATTCTCTCCACTTTCTCCATAAAAACCACATCATTTCTCAAATAAATAAATGCATATTTAATAATAAAAACCAGGCCACTATTTTACAATATTTTATGTATGAATAATAATAATAATAATAATAATAATGAATATCAATGACCAAGCTTTTTTGTTTTTGAATCAGAATTTCCTATGTACTGATATCTCACAATCATTCAAAATGAACAACTTTCTCTCGTACATAATATTCCCAATAATAATACATTCTGCATACATACGCCGTAAACTTGCAAACAAGTTTCAATTTATATTACAAATTTAATAAATGAGGGGCTGTATAATAGTATTATTATACATACCATGTAAATTGAACAAGCATAAAAGTGTATTTTATATTTAATTTTGTATTGTTTTTTTAAGAAGATTCTCACTTGCTGATGATTGTTTGTTTTTAATTTTTAAGGTCCAAGACAGTTTCTCATTAATTTAAGTACCGACTACAATGCGATTATACTGGTTCACTTACTTTTTATTTTACCTTATTATACTCCAGAAGTTTTGAAGTTTTGAGAATGATCAACTATAGTTTACTTACAAAAAAATGACTGAATGATGTGAGCGATACAAGTTAATTATATGTATCCATTTGTATATTTATAGAATTTCTCAAAGAATACAATATTATACGTTACAAGTTTGTTGAGAATCTATAGCAGACTAGCTCTATCCATAGTTATCCCAACATTTTTTTCTTAAAAAATAATATCGTGATGGTGGCCTTCGAATTATTATTATTAAGTTTACGTTTCTTCAATTTTTTTTCACTGTATTTTCCTTACGGTTTGTGTATAAAAAAAATCGAAACACCATCATTATTAATTACGATAAGTATTCCATAGACATTGGACACACATTTGACATTTTATGTAACACAATACATTTTAGGCTCTGACATTCACTCAACTTTCACTCTGTTTCCCTCTTATCTAACGTTACATACAGTACTTTCTAATGAACATTACACACAGATTTTTTTCATTTTTTTAACTAGTATAATCGAAGGCATATAGTTTTCTTTTTTCTTCTTTCTCCTCCTTAATAATGGATTGTGAATAAATTAAAAGATTAACATTATTGTACATAATAATATTATGTTATTCATATAATAGTAATAATGTGCTTCATTTTTTGATTATCTAAATGATCATAGTAGGCAAATACTTATTACTATGTACAGGAAAGTATGTTTTTTCGATGGAATTGTATCACAATTCCATCATTTTATACGTAACGTTACACAAGTAACTTGGGTTACCCCAAGTAACTAGGGCATTAATTTACGTAAACACGAAGTTTTTTTTCCATTTCATCATTACATACTAGGTACAATATTTATTATGCAACTGGACTTTTTTTTCGCTCCTTTTTTTTCTGAACACAGTTTTGTATGTATCTTTACTTTTTTTCATTTTTTTTGTAATTTTTTATTTGCGATTTTTTTTGGTAATTATTTTTTTTGTCCCTTTTGAAAAATGCGTGTTTCTCAAGTATTATTATGTTTTTTTTTTGTTTTTTTTTCATCACTTAAATCTTGCAGTTATATAGTTTTACACTATACATTGCGTTACACTAAACTCCTTTTTTTTCCGTACATTGTATAATGTAATTTAATATGTTTCATATATATCAGCGTACGCGTTGTAGTAATCATACCATTCTTATTATTAGTATATGTTTTAATAGGATATATGTAAGTGTGTATGTATTTATATGTATTATGTATGTATGTGTATATGTGTCAAGTCAGTAAGTATATATTTTTAAAGTTAAATAGAGCTCGCTGCATAAATCTGCATATTTTCAGTTACTGAGTCTCCTCCTCTTTTCTTGTATATTACGTTTCTCTAGAGAGAAAACAACAAAACAAAACAAAAAAACAATAACAATGGTATAAAGACAGGAATCCTTATACATTTGTACATTACATACCTCACTATAATACCAATGTACACATACTTGAATATAATAACATGAATAATAACAATAATTTTATTGTTGATGGTGATTTCATATAATATAATAATAACAATTATAATAATAATTATAATTAAATACCAAATATACCTTGACGTAGCTAGAAAATTTTATATTATCAACTAATTATTTGTCGTTTACATATTTTCAATATAATAATATTATTATAAAGGTTTCGTGTGGTCAGTAAAGTATAATAGTTTTTATTGAACCTATATATGTTACTTATACCTACCTATCTACTCTTTATTATGTATAATAATAATTTATTTAATTTTTGTTTTCGTTCCGTTCATATTCAGTTTCATCTACAGTAATTCATAAATAACTTGAACTCGTTATTCCTTAACTTAACCTAAAGTTACAAGGGCATTTTTCCCTCGTGTTCTAAATACCTGATGTCAATTATTAATTATTGCATGTATGTATTCAATGACGTTACGTTGACATAGTTTTTTTATACCTTTTTTTACCTATATATATAATATATATATATATAATATATTTATTTCTTCTGAGTTGCAATTGGTTTTGGTTTGACGTTCCTTTTAGATAATTCATAATTGTAACCAAGTATTTAAATATAACGCTATCCTATATCCTTAACATTATAATAACAAGTTTTTTTTGTATGTTGTAAGTATTTAAGTTCATAATTCATATCATTAGTGATTCTAGAGTCTCGAAATTTCTATGTGATTTCACAATCAAGATTTAAATAATCATGACAAGGGACGAAAAGTTCCCGGATTGCTATTTCTAATACACTAGTATATAGAATAATACAAATCATTATTTTCATTACACACTATGTATTATTATTATTTTGGTAAAAATAGCTGAAATAAGACAAATAAAAAATCATTTTCCATGATTCACTAGAGACTTTAACTAGTACTAATTCTGTTACCTGGCCCAAAGGAAGCAAGTCAAGTGTTTACGTATTTGTATTATATATGTATTATATAGTGTAGGTATTATTATTTTTAAAATGAAAATTAACTTGGCAATTCAAGTTGGGATCAGACTATTTTTTTGCTTAGATATTTTCCGCCGAGTTTATCATCAATACAGATACACACCTGTGTATTATGTATACTAGCATTCATGTTCTATACTTCGATGATACGAGATTTTGCTTGCTTCAAGTGTATACATGATAAAAATTATTGTTCTTAATGAGTTAATGGTATATTGAAATGCATGTAATTATTCTTAGGAGGGCAGGATTTTACACATATTATTGTGATAATAATATAATGAATAATGTAATAACAGTAATTAAATCATATAGCTTTACCATGTGATACAGTAGTGGTTTGCTTGTATATACCTATAGTAAATAATTGAAATATAATAATAGCATTTTACTTCTTTAGTTTAGTTCTTCAATGTAAAATCTAGCGAGCTTATTTCTTTTCCTGTTTGGCAAAATGAAAGTCAATAAAACTTAATTCTAACGTATACACCAAGTGAATTGCTCCATTTGGGCTCAGTAACTCTCCTTATTTGCAGAATTGAATGAGTATAAGGTATATTATGTATAATAATAATGTTGCATTACAAATAGTTCTTAACTAAATGAAGGTAAGACAAAGGAGTTTATACGTACCTTCAACTAGATATCTTATACATCCATGTTGTGTAGACTAATGACAATGTGTATAAATACGCTCAAGTTGAGCGACTCAACTTATCAAATTATTCATAATTATAATATAATAACAATAATAAACTAGAAGATTTTGATCAGTCAGAATAATTGTTGTCCCGACTTAATTGTCTTGAGAGGACGACACTTGAAATCACGAGGGTTTGTATTTGTTGTTTGTTTTACTCGCGGGATGATTTCGACTTGTTTCCTGTCTAATGTACTTACATCACACACCGTAATATTGACGATATAATATATACACATACAATATATTATATGTATAGGAAGTGATGAATTATTATTAATTGTAGGTATAACACGCTTTTTTAAAAGCTAAACATTTTCCACTGAAATGTGTTGCAGTAGTAGAAGTAGTAGTAGTAGTAATTACTGAATTACTAGTACAAATACTAGGGTGGAGACAAATAAATAAATTAACACTGGTTACGCGGTATTTAAGACATGTACAATTCAAGAGCAAGTCATTTCACTCACTTTACAAGATACAGCTACGATTCTTTTTTAAACAAAAACAGCTTAAATTTTTGGATACAAATGCAATTACACATTTGTTGCTTAAAGTGATGTAAAAACAAGGAAATGAGAAAAGTTTGTTTTAAAAAATCGGACTGCCGAGAAAGTTAATATCAGTCATGTAGGTATATATCTAATTCTTACTTATACTTACTTAATAAAATAGGAATCCTATTTTCAGGCCTGCCACCAGGCAAAATTCATTTTCAAAATATAAAAAAAGTACTCAAGTTTTTTTTTGTTTGTTTCTTTTTGTTTTGTATTTTGTTTGAGATTCCATTGTAAGGAAATCAGACGAAACCGGCTTTCCTAATAACACGGGGAACATGAAATCCTCGAGTTCCATCCGGTCCATGAGGTTGACGCAATACAACAAGTCGTGGCCCAGTTTCGTCAACTGACATTTTTGAGAGTCTATTCAACAGCCTTTCTGGTCGTTGCCTCTCCCTGTAAGTAAATTGGAGGAATAAAAATTTTATGTTTAAATGGAAAATATTACTTATTAACGACACAAACATGCTCTTATAAACGAATAACTATAATTTTTTGAAAAAGTTATACATACCCAAGTTTCACTACAGAGCATGCAGAAGACTTTCCATTTCGTGGGTTTTGAAGTATAACGAATTCCACCTCATCACCTGGGTTCAAATGAGAATGATCTTTGACTTCAGACATGTGGAAAAATAACTTTTTACCATCTTCCAATTCGTAAGACAAAAATCCATACTGGCCTGTGAAATTCATAAGTAAACAAAAGTACATTAGTCATCAGTGATGTATGGAAAACATAAAATGTAAAATATACATTAAAATAGATTTTCTATTGTAAATTATTTTGGAAAGTTGATTAAAAATATTTCACCTTTGACGGCTTCAACTGTAAATTGGAATCAAAAAATTAAAAGTTATGTTAATGGATTACTTTTCAATGAAATAAGAAAAATTTAACTACAAATGCTTCTAGAATACCTGTAGCACGCAATTTCTTTCGAATAGCTCGAATGTTCACTGGTTTTCCCTCAGCATCCAATTGGAATTCCACAGTATCTCCAGCTTGTAAAATCTCCTTCTTGTTCAACATTGAAATGATTCCATATGGATAACCATGACTGTCGCTACCAATACCTTCGATGAGACCAGTATATTCGAGCTGGTCTGGATTCGCACCACGTACAGGACGAACTACTATTCCTGTCAAAACCTCTGGAAATACTGCTGCACGTCCGATGGAACCTTTTGGGAGTGGCTTCACGATATCCGCTGCATTCTTCCCGTTCACGCTTCCTTTGTTACTGACGACGTACTCAACTTCTTGTCCAACATCTAAACTTGTAAAATCTCCAACTAGAGAACTAGAATTCCAATAAAAAAAACATTTTTTTTACTTGATAAACGAGTCGGAAAATGGATTTGAAAAAACTTTTCAATTGAAACGAATCATGTAAGTAGGATGCTCAGTATTTACCTGGAATGAAAAAATATCTCTCCATCCTGTGCCATAGTTTCAATAAAACCGAAGCCATCTTTAAGAGCCGCTATGAAGCCCTTCATGACGAAGCGAGGAGTTTTCACGGAACCGTTAGTGGTACCTCCCTCAGCTCCTACTCCATTACAACTAATTACAGGCGACTCTCCTTTGGAATGTACTCCATTGGACACCACCTTCTCACACTCTGATGATGAATTGCAAAGGTTAATTGAATCATCAATCTCGTCGAGAGGTGATTCTCCTTCATCACTTGAGCTTTCATTAGGAATCGGAGTGTCAGTGTCAGAAGAGCTTGTGACGGCCTCCATAATAATATTTCCTCCCAAATTATTAATTCCTCCCAAATTATTAATTCCCACAACAGGCTTTACTGCTTCTTCTTCCTCTACTGCACGGATATTGGCTGCAATAATTTCTTTATTACGACGAACTTGATGCATGTCGAACAAAACCTATAAACGAAGAACGAAATAAATTAAAATAAAATTTGTATTATTTAGTAAATAAATAAAAATAAACAATATTATGCATACATTTCTTACGAGTAACTACATGGTTACACAGTAATATTATCAATTATGTGTGCATAAAATAATTAAAGTAGCAGAGTTTACAATGAATGTATTACCTTTGTGCCAACACGAATATTTCGGAGAACTTTACAATCTTTCCAGTGAAAAATGACAGTTTCTTGTTGCCAATTACTCCCCATTTGATACTGAATGACTCCGGGCTCTCCGTTTGTATCAGTTCCCGTCCCACCCGTCAAATGTTGGATGACGTCAGTGTTAGACAAACCTTGAATAAGTCTGTCGGTGACGTTCTGTGGGAGTCCCAAGACGGCAAGTGATGGCAAGAGACCTTCGAGTGCTTCTTGACTGACCCATGGAGTCGATGGTTCACGAACAACTTGACCCATTAATCCTTTACTCAATGGGACTTCAAACTGAACCATCCCAGCAGCTAAATATTTTATACGAATCGCAGCTTGACGACAAGGACTGTTTACATCCTGTAATACAATACGAGTTTTTTTTACTACCACGTATATCAATCTATCATGCTATGATAGATTTGACTGCTCATAATATAAGTTGTATGCATTTTCATGTTGCCCTTTCTAATAGTCAAATAGAATTTGAACAGTGTTGCAATTTTAGGTATATTTAAAATCAAACTTACTGGAATAATGGTAAATTCAACATCATCACCAATTTTTGGTTGACGATTGTAGTCCAAGAGCTCGTTAGAACGAAAGAACATTTTTTGATCACGTTCAGCACATGTAATGAAACCAGAAAAATCCGGATGGATTTTTGAAATGATTCCTTGTTCTCGTCGTTCGTCAGACACGTGAAATGAAGCCAAATCAAATACAATATTCGTCGCCTTTTGTTGTTTGTCCCGACGATCCGTAGCAATTTCTGTATTGAATATTTTTTGATGGATTAGAATTTCGTTCACGATGCTATAGCTAGGATTTATCTTATAAATAACTAGTGATTTCTTTATTTTATTTTACAACGCAATACTGTTACATATCCTTCGTTGTTAAATAAATCAAATTTAAAAAAGTACTTACGAAATTCAACCCAGTCACCGTGACGAAGAGTAAAGCATCCCTTCTGATCCTTTTCTCCAAACACAATTTCAAGTTCTTGACGGCTGGGGCCTCGATAACGGAGTCGTCCTTGTGCTGTTTCACTTGGACCACTCGGCGTCGTTGGACTAGGTTGTTGTGTTTTATCAATCGGCTTCAGCACTTGCCCCTTGAGAGTTTCAAGTCCGATATCCTCAAATTGGACCGTTCCAAATGGTAGCTTCGTTATGTTGCAAGCTATTTCCTTTCCCTAAAATTCACACACGTAACAAACTTTATGACTTCTCTTTTTTTTGTGCATTATGCATACATCATTTTCTATATGAGCTCAAACAGAAACATAAAAAGACACCTCGGAAAAAATCACTCCGGTTTGTAAAGAATGTGGACAAAAATCGGAAAATTGGAAATTTCTGTGTAAAAATCGTCAACTTTATAACGTTGCAGCAAATACAACACTAATACTTTGTAAAGGATAAAAATTCTAAACTGTACCCGTCTATGCCCATCAAAATGAGTGTATCAGAGTTGTCTAATTTTTGACCGATACTGTAGGCATAATAATAATAATTTAAATGTTAACTCACATTACGGGTTTGAATATTGAACTCGACATTGTCTCCAACCCCAATTTCGTCATTGACTCTAGTGTCTGGAAAGTTGAAAACAATTTGTTTTGCCACATCTTCTCGCTCGATAGATCCGCTGTCTTTGAAGGCTGAGCACAAAATTCCACGATAAAATATCGGATGCGTTGGATTCTCAAGACGAATAAAACGGGCAGCCAAGTTACCACTTCTACACGTATAGGTAAGCAAGAAAGAAAAATATAAAATTTAATTATGCTGCATTTCATTATATGTTTTACATATTTTACTTTATCGATAATAATATTTATACCTCTGGTTGGTTGCTATTTGGAAACTTACAGTGTCTCCACTGTAAGAAAAAGAATAAGAAAAACATTTGATACGATACTTAAATCATAATATAAAACATAAGTTAATAGTATTAACTTAATACAGTTATAATTATTTTGAGACTTGTAGCAGAGAGAAGTTTTGGTACTCACCTTGCCAAATTGACATTTCCTTCAATATCATCAACAGAATATGGAAGAAAGAAACATTCTCCACGATTTTCATAGCTAATCCGACCCTCTCCTGTACTTTCTGTAGTTGTTGTAACCATTCCACTGAGTCGATCTTCTCCCAATAGAACCTCGGGTCCAATTTTGGTGACAGCACTTGCAATTGGCTTTCCAGTTCGTCGATCGTAAGTCATTTCAAATTCGACTGGATCCCCAAGTCGAAGATGTTCAATTTTGCCCTCAAATTGACTGTAATGGAAGAACAATCTTGCATTTCTCTCACAAGATTGCAAAAATCCATATGAATGAAGCAATTTTTCAACAATCCCAGTCTCTCGAATCCCGGTATTATCCTTTTCGGCTTGATTGTTATAACTGTTGCTGCTGCTGGTGGTGCTTTCTCGATTCTCCCTTTCATTACTACGGTTGTTTTGATTATTGTAGTGTGAAGATGATGACGAAGAAGATCGATTCATCATATTATTAGATTGATTTCCATAATGATGTCCATTTGAGGAGCCTCCATCAGATGAACTATTTGCCTGAAATGAGTAAAATAAGTACATGACGTCACTAGTATCATGATTATTTCGGCATATTGTATTGACGACCTTAATTAATTGCAAATTTTCAAATCCTCTATTATAACACGTTGCTTCATTTGGTATTTATTTATGCTAAATGCTTAAATTATTCGTAGTACTTTATTATCACTACTACTCACTACTTATAATTCTACAAACAAATGATTTGCATACTAGAAAAGCCAAGGGAAGGAGGAACTTGTGCCTTAATATAATTTTCTTATGTAGTTGTCAATCAAACATCACGCATAAAAATAATAATTTTACAACAAATGTAGATGTATATACATCATGTTTGTTTTTTGTTTTTCAAAGAGTACTTGGTCCGTTTGTTTGAGTTTAAAACTTGGAAATAAGACCAAAGAGTAAAACTTTAAATACACGAATTCTTATGTTACAGTCGGTATAGTAAAACCAAATCTATGATTAAGTAAATAAATATAATCATGATAATAGTTTGTCATAATATTATTATTACGAGTAATTATACGTATGTATAAAAACATTTTTGGTTTAAAATAGTGTGTGATCACACACTGTGATGATATTTTGAGCATTAGTTATTGCGATATTATTTTATTCTTTTTAAAAAGCACAATACAATATGAACTGGAATAGAAGACAAAGCAACAATTAAATTTGTGAGCTGCCATTATCTTGTGTTATTATAATATAATATAAAGGAATTGGGTCAACGGTAGAGTATAAAGCCTAAAGCAATTCAAATGAATCGTCAATGTCTTAAAACCGTCTAATAATTATTGCTTTACACATACATACATAGATCTATGTGTATCCAGTATCTATACACATATGTGTACATATGACAGTGAGCGTGTATGTATTTATACAAAAAATCCAAGTGGAATTGTTTGTTCTCAATTTTGACACGGGATGCATGTCCCTTAATGATGATTCTATTGAAAGCATAGCATGGGGTTTTAAAAAAAAATGTTAAAGTGTATGTAGATGTACATATGGGTATGGATATCGATATGGCCTATGCGACTCTATAGTATAGAGTCTATATACATGCTTATTGCATGATGCTACTACATACATGGAGAATGAGGACAAAGCCACAGTTACCAGCCTACAGAGTTATTTTTAACATGGAAAAAAGATAGAAAAAAGGATGAAGGCAGATAAATTGAAGATCAATCAAGGAAGAAGACGTAATCATGATAAATTATATTAGTCCTAAAATACGAGATTACTCTACTATTAGTATTGTAATGTTGCTGTGATGATAGGTTGCCATTTTATGATGGAATATGTGATATGATGTAATGATATGATGTATAAGAGACATGACATTTAAATATTTGATAATAAGAGTAATAATAATATTCGATATTTACCGTTTCCTCGATACAAAATGTTGAAATTGGGAACATGGGCGTGTTGTTAGATGATGATGAAGAATTGCCGAAATAAGAAGTTGGAGAATGAGGTCCATTAATATTGCCACCATTTCCTCCAAAGACGGGCGAATTTGACATATGATTATGTTGTTGATGTTGTTGTTGTTGCTGATGTTGTTGTTGTTGCTGCTGTTGATGTTGCTGTTGGGAATGGTATGATGGAGATTTGGATTGCCCATGACCTCCCATATGATTATTGGAGACTATCGGTGAATTTCCACCCGGATCTTTTGGATTAACTGAAATTGAAGTTGAGAAAACAAGATAATTAAATAAAAATAACTCATATACTTATAACAGTTATAACCTTCTACTTACTACTCCAAGTGTGTTATATCGTAATAAATCACTCACAGAATCCAAATGAACTGGAAGAGAATGGGTCAAAGAATGGAACATTGGGACTGGTTGGCTCTGGGAGTCCTCCCCCTCCTCCACGATGATTATTAATTGATGAAGAAGTTCCAGAATTGAATGGAGAGGATAGCCCAGTTCCAGTGGGACCAACTAATGACCTTCCCAAAGCTTGATCCAGAAACACTTTCAAGTCAAAAGCAGCACCACTGTCAGCTTCTGAAATTCGCGTTGATCCGAAATTCCAATTTGACATTGTATCAATATCAGCCCTTTCCACTTTTTAAAAAATCTAGCTATTTTTTAATATTTATATGGGTGTATCTTTATATATAGTATATCTTCTTCTTGTTTTCTTCTTGATTCCCAAAAGGTATATATATATATTTGTATTTATTATTATTTGTTTAATTATATTATGTATAGAGTGTACTTTTTCGTAATGTTCTTTGTTTCTTTTCTTTTTTTTGTAAAAATTCAAAAAATTGATATAGATATCACAAGTAAGTTGCAAGTAATACGATTCGAGTTACTGTTCTATAATAATAATAATTGTTTACAATTATTATCATTCAATGTTCATCAGATTTATAAGATGGTTGTTACAATATAATTTATGTATTTAAATTGTAGTTTCAAGTCCAACAACACAGTCAAGTCACTTAAGTTGACGAAAGCACAGACAACACGGTTTTTTTTTTAGTTTCAATTATTTTTTGTTTTCTTCTTTTCCCTTTCTGCTTCTACTTTTGATTCTTCTTATTACTTTTATTTATTATTTGTATTATTTGTAATAACGCATATACTATTTTTAAATAGAGAGAGAATGAGAGAGTAAAATGTTTTTTTTTTTTGAATATTAAAAAAGAAGAAATTCTCAAGTCTCAGTCTCACTTTTTTCTGATTTCGTTTTCGTTTTTTTGTTCACCGGAGTTCAGTTATTTATTTATTTTTTGATTCGCCTTCCTTCCTTCATATACGTTTCTTTCTATTATTATTTGTATCTTATTTCTTTTAATTTATTAAATAATAATAATAATAATTACTCTGGTATAGTAGTACTAGTATTTTCTGTACTCTGTTTCGGTTATATATATGTTGTATTACACAGTGGGTCTAGTGTAGACGTATAGTATATAGTATCTATATAATAATGTTAAATTAAATTAAATATTTTAAACTCAGCCATATATATGAACACTCACTCAAATAGTATTATTATTTAAAAAATTATATACTTTTTTGTCTCATTCCTTTTTTTTTTTTGTATATATATTTAATTATTTTGGTTTCCGTTTATACTTTTGTGTGTATTGTAGTATGTGTGAATGAGTCCTTTTCTCAGTTAAATTGACTTTTTCATTGCTTATCACAGCTAGTTATCCAGGCAAATGCTTCGCCTTTTTATAATTACAGTTTTATATTTTTTTAAATAGTATATTGTTTAAATATTTTTATAGTATTTAAAAAATTTCTTTCCTTTTTTTCTTCTTCTTCTTCTTCCTCTTGTTCACTCTTCTTCTTTTTCTTCTCAATCTATTAAACGTAAGTATATTCCAAGTTGATAATAATAATTGTAGTCGTCGTCGTCGTACTCAATGTATATGTATAGCTATCCGTTTCGATTTAACGTCAACAATTAATTAATTATTTCTTCTTTATAATATTACTAGTTTCTTGTAGAGTCGTACGTGAAGCAGTGTATAATATATTTATAAAGAAAACAATAGTATATGAGAGAGAGAACGAGAAAACAAAACTTTTTTTTTCTTCTGATAAATATAGAGATAAAATGTAGAATATTTTCTTTAATATGTAGATAGTATAGGTAGGTAGAATAGTAAACAGCTCGTCTATATTTACGCAAACTGGAGTAAATTTCCAAAGCTTTTCTACTGTTCAATGAATGAAGTGATAGATTATATGATGAGGAATTACTTGATATTTGACAGCAGATTGAAAACTAGTTAAAATTTTAATTAAGATTTTATTTTATATAAATACAGTTAAATACGACCAGTCAGTGAATTATCGCCATAATGGCAAATGGCTGTGTGGCTCGAGTCGAAATACGTTTGTAGCTTCTCTACGTTAGAATTCCCGTCTATCTGCTTGTGCGTCAGTCCACCAGTCTTGTATAATTCTTTTAGTAATTCTTTTGGAATCGATTCGAGCATTAGGTGGAATTATACAGCACTGGCGTCCACAATGAGGACTCGCGTCCTCACCCACGCATAATATTGTCCTGGCCGATGGTAACGTTTATTTCCAAGTGCTTGGCCCATGATAAGTGAGGGCACTTTTCGTTTCGGGAGTTTACACGTGTTCAAGCAAGTGGAGACGCTGATGTCCTTGGCGAGAGCACTTGGACATATAACGCAGTAGCTCTACTGTCGAATGTGTTAACTGACGATTCCACACCACAACCCCCCCCCCCATGAAAAAATGAAGGGGAAATGGTTTTTGAAGAAAGAAAACGATTTTATCTCCCCGATTAAAATTCGAAAACAAATTAATCAAATCACATTTTATTCTAATACAGATCGTTTTGGAAACGAAATGAAATGATTTTAAAATCCAATAGAGATTTCCTCTACTATTGCAAGTACTATATAAATATATTATAGTCATGTTTTTAACTTTCTATACACTGTAGTATTATACATACATACTATTACATACTAGATTCCAAACACGTATTATGCACGTCAATATGTAAGTATAAGCAAATGCGAGTGGGACTTTCCACCAACAATGCAAGACCCGATTGATGACACGTGCGACAGTCAACTCTGATCTGTGTGGAATTTTGCGAATGGCAAATTGAAATTTTCAATACTCGTCGCGTTCTATATTTCAGGTTGCCCTCATGACAGGCTTTCTCATCAGTACTTTCTCCAATATGTCAAATTGACTGAGTCAAAGTCATTAAATAGGTTCGTCGCTTTGGAATTTTAGATTTTACTCGGAGTCAAATGGCTGGAAGTCACGTCGAAGGGAAAACGTATACTCATAGCGTGTTTTTTTATCAAATTATTTCCATGATGTTTCAATGTTGGAATTTTCTCTTTAATTTCTCTACGTCTGATACGTCATCAGTGCTCAAGAAAAAAGCTTACCTATATCAATTTAGTGTCTCATTTGTGCATATGGTTCATGAAAGAAAGTTAAAAAATAAACAATGAAAAATTTTTCACATAAATATCTATAGTTTTAACAAACGGTATGTATTGAAGTGATGCAATGTGTAATGAAGTATTCGCAGTTATTTTTGTGATGTATACATTTATATATATATTATAGAAAAGTTATTTTATTCAGTTTGTGTGTGAAATTCACATTTATAATTGAATATGAATATACTTAATAGCAATAATTTCACAGAATTGTATATATATATTTAATATACTATTATGTAAATATTTCATATTAAAACTGTATAATAAATAGTACGCTAAAACATTACTCGTTAACATGTACTTAAATGTGCACATTTTCATTATTATATTTTGAATATTTTAATTTATACACGAATCACTTTTGGTCATGACACGTTGTTGTTTTGTAATCATTTCCGAATCTTTGACCCCGTCGAATTACACCTGTTTCAAATTAAATGCCAATAAGTAAGTCATAAAATTAAAGGACGACAATGTACATTGCAGTAGTTTTTAAAAACTGAATCAAATATTAAATACAAAAAATGAAATTGATCAATGATCTCATTTATCATTATTGCGGATGACTTTCTCAATTTAAAGCATGTATTTTCATGTGTATCTATAGATATAAATACGCTGGTATATAATCAACTAAATGTGTATAGTATATACAGATCCTATTTGGAGCTTTTTATGTTCTACACAACAATAATAGTATTATTGTTATCTACATAAACCCAAAACCCAATAAATCCACTAAGCTTGTTTATTATATTATTGAAGAAGGACAGTGCCAAAAGACTGGAAACTTTTACTCAAAATGTTCTACATTTAATGCATTTAGTATATAACCTCTACATACGATAAATATCTAAAATCCGTATTGTTTTGACAGATTTCTAAATTATTTTCATAATTTGGTAATTATAACGTTTTGTTACAGGTGTGTCTAACACTTTTCAGTTATTATGCAAGCAAGCAAGCACAGGCCTTTATAATTTACTTGTTCACAACTCAATATTTATATTTACAAGTTAGAATAAATTACTTAATCACTATATACTTTCGATTATTTTCTGAAGTTCAGAATCTGAACTAGATTTTGATTGTAGAACATAAATCAGAGGTCATTTAATTATATTCGCTCATAACAGAATTTTCTTAGTCACAGGATGTGTGGGTTTTTTTTATATTAAACTTTTATTTTTAAATGATTGTTATACGAGATTAAATAAATTTCACCCTATAGATATACATATTCACGTAGTAAATAAAAAGTAAACAAAATAAAATACAATGAACAAACGTTTTGCGTGTGTGCATAAATTATTTCGCATCCGTAAATTTTTCCGTACTTCTTTGCTTTGCTTTGTTGTGTGGTAAAAGATAGGAAATCTGCTTGATGATTGGTCATACTTAAATATGTACTTATATACAATGAATAAAGAATACAGAATATGTGTGTACCAGTAACAGTAAAATGAAAAAATGTGTAGATGATACATGACTACTCAAAAATACAATGGTGGAAATAATTTTATAATATGTAAATTATTGTTGTACGCGTGTAAATTATGTGCGTGCGTGTTACTTATGTGATTACCACAGCTTACTTTTTCTTGATGTCGGATGGTCTAACAAGTAAATCTTTATAGGATAGCAGAGCATCTCTTAGAGCTAATGAAATAGAAGAGTCGACCCCTGGAAAAAGAAAAAAGTGTAAATAGTTGTATTAATATTTTCCATAAATTTTATGTTTTCACATGCTCATGAGTATTTATGCATTTTAGAGTCGTTAGCCGAGCGAATTCAAAGGTGCTGGGACAGGAAAATTGCTGCCGGGAATTGAAACACAGTCTTTCCACTTTAGTTTGTTAAATATCTATTCACAATTTACAAACTACATTACTCACCCGGGAGTCCAACAATACCAACCAGGTCAGGATAAATAGCAATGATGTGTGTCCACGTCCCTGGTGCAACTAGTTTTTTGGAGAATTTATGACAAAATTGTATGAATGTGACACATAAAATTTTACATTACATAGTATACCATTGATTTGCATATTTTTTTACCTCTTATAGGATCGGCCGTTTTTAGATTATCAATAAGGGAGGCGATGGCTCGAAGAACAAAGTTCATTTCTGCCAAACGATGCCTGTGTGCCCACCAAACAAGAGTTTAGGTTTAACGTTATTTTTAAAAGGCGAAAGAAACTGACATTGAATCTTTGAAATTTTATTATTTTCATGCCTCATCTTGAAAAGTATTTTACCTTTGAATGGGAATGTGAGAATTATGATTGACATAATCTTTATAATTAAGGAGAATGTTTTGAAAACGTTGGAGAAGAGCGAGAACTGCAATTTTCTTCCCGTCATCGCCACTCTGAATTGCTACGATTTCCGATACGCTGGAAGGGCCTTTGAGTACAAATTCTAATAGAGATGAAAAACAAAAACGGACGAATTCTTCCCTCTCCGACACATTTATTCCATCTATATACATAAATGATAAATAAAAGAATAAACAAAAAAAAATCGCGTCCATGTATTGTATTATCATTTGCTTTAAATGTATGTTATAATAATATATTATCATCTTTAAGAAATTTTCCATATTTCAAAATAATTATAATATATATATTATATAAACTTGTATATACCATATTCATTTATACATGAGCCACGATGAAACTGAAAAAATTCAAAAAAAGGAATCATCAGTACATAATGCAATGAATTTTCTTTTACAATGTACTTTGTACCTATATATAATATAATTAAATTAAATTAAATTAAATATAATATATCATATTATTAGGCCAAATCAATTGAATTGAATATACAGTTTTTATAGAAACTTACGATTTTGACAACTTCAATGAGGAACTGACTGGGTAAAAATCCATCATTCTGGAATACTAAATTTTTCAAAAAGCATACCATTCGTCCATCCATTTTTTCATCTTTCCATCCTTTTTTCGTCACCCATTCGCCAGTTTCCGAGAAAAAAAGGAATACCTGAGCACATTTTGCTGTTAAAAAAAATAGTAAATATTAAATTACATTAATACTCTTATGTAAGTAATGATTATAACAAATAAATATAAATACTCTATACAGTGAAGTAAATTTTACCCAGTTCTGCCCAAAATTCGACATCCTTTGGTTGATGTTTAACCATACACGGGACAGCTAAGAAAAACTGTTCTGCACATTCTCTCCATGGACCTTCAGAATTCTGAAATCTACTTCCCAATATTGGTCGAAAATTCTGAAGAAGAAAAGGAGAAATGTTTATCAAACCACACTGAATAATACAACAGATTCTACTTATGAGCTATATTAGAATGGTTTCGATTCCTCGCTTACGATCGAATATGACGGTTTTGAACTATTTCGTTAAAGTATACTCATGAAATAAGGTATAGTAAGTCTTCCTTCATTGGAGTTTTTGCAAATTCCCCATGCGGTAGTTGATTTTTCAAAGTTACGTTTCATGCGTTTACAATGTAAACTTTACATATATGGACAATTTCATTAAATATAATTTGAAAAAATAATGAATACTCTTATCTTATTTCATGAGTACTTTCATGAAAAAATTCAAAACCGTCATATTCGATCATGGTGTGAGAGAGGAATCGATGCCATTCTAATATAGCTCTTACATTACTTTTAAATTACTCCATATCAGATGTATCTTACCTGCATTGTTCGAGCGAACAAAGAAGACTCTTGTACAAATTTTTCTTCCGACAAATCATTCAAAGTTTGAACTGCTCGTCTGAGGCACTTGACACCAAATTCTTGACAAGTCGGTATGACTCCTTCCAATTGAATCCCTTTGCAATTTGTGCTTGTCCGGACAGCAGAAGCACCAAAATCAATTAATTGTAAAATTATTGGCAGTAGCAATTTTTTAAGACTTGGAGTGACTTTTGAATCTTCAATAATGATATCATAAGCATGGTAAATTTGATCTTGTAACGGAGTAATTCCATTATCACTTGAAGAAAATAAAATGGATGAAGCTCCTTCCGCTGTCAATGGGATGAGTAAACTTTTACTAAATACGACATTAATCCTATTTATATCTTCTACTGTCAGTTTATGTTTTAAGTAAGGGAATAAGTATTGGAAAATGGTAACATATGCTGCTAAATATTGTTGATGAGCTCCACGTTCACAAATGACTTTTTGTCCAATGTCGCAATACACAAGCCAACTTCTTGTCCATGTTTCTTCTGGATCTATATTATTTCCATCAGGCGTAAAAACTAAAGACTCTTGGAATGATTTGAGGGCAGCTAAAGAAACTTCTTCATTTGTACTCGTTGCTCCATTTTGCATAAATTGTAAAAAGAAAAACCAAGCTTTTGGATAGTCTTGAATTTGTAATAAATTGCTTCTCTTGATTGAAAATATTTTTGCAATTCCATTTAGTACCAGAACATGTGTTTCAGCCCATTGTTTCTGTTCTGTGTTTCTTGAATGATGAATCAATAGAGCATTTTGTCCATCAACTTTTTCACACGATGCATTTTTCCAGGATGTTTCTACTGCTTCAAGTAGAGAAAATAGTACTTGCCACATGACTGAATCCCAAGAATATCGACTTAAAATATTTGAATGAGCTGCAATAGTAGAAAATAATGTTTGTCCAGATGATTTCCTCACTGCAGGTCTCTCATCCGCACATAATTCTCCTAATCGTTGGTAGATTCCTAACCAAAGTCGATCAAATTGTGGTATTTCTGATACACCAGGGAAATCTGGAAAAACGGCAATGTCTGGTGTTAGATTTTCTAAAATTTTCGTTCTATTTTGATATAGGAAATCTGCAATATTCCATGTGAGTCCAATTGCACTTAGAGCTACATTAAGTTCTTGTTTTTGTCTTGCAAATTTTGCTACAGTATCAATAGATTGGGGTAAACAACCACATGGTAAAACAGGTAAATAGTCAGTTACAACCAATTGTAAACATTGAAATGCTGAACGTATTAAACTTTCACTATGATGTTCATAAATATCACCAAGAATATTAATTGCTAATGGCCAGGAACTCCTCAATTTTTCCCCTTTACAATGTAGAATTTGATTGAGAGCCACAAGCTGTTTTTTCCTCACATCATTATGTAGTATTGTGGACAGCTCACACAGGGGGGATAAGAGTAATTGATTCACTTTTTCATTCTCTGTATCTTCATGTAAAAGCGCTGAACGTACTAGAAATGTTATAGCTTCTGAACCCCATTCTCTCATTCTCATATGTGGATGACGACACACTTCAAGTAAATGGTTCGTTAATGGACGCCAATAAATTTCAACTCTATCCAAATTGACTAGTCCAATTTCTAATAGTTTAGCAACAGCAAAAAGGGATGGTTCACGATTTGAATATGCAATTTCCATTGCTTCTTGGGATAAATTAGTTAGAGCATTGATGACATGATGAAGGGAGACATCATCAAGACCCACACTCGTCTCAATTAAACGCATCACACCTTGCGAAAGGCAGCTAACAAAGTCAACCACAACACCCATGACTCCACCATTTGTTCCTACAGATCCATTGGATCCTTTGAGGCCTTTTTGACTACCAATAGATTTTGTCGAACTATTTACACTCAATTCACCAACATCTGAAGAGCTGTATGAGCTATTATTACTAGAAGAAGAAAAGTGAGCATGATTCAAATTGGCACTTGAATTGACGCTTAAGTCTTGTTGACTGTTGTTGCTGCTGTTATTGTTGTGGTGATGGTGTTGATTTGATCCTCCTTTATTACCATCATTCGATATGACGGATGATGACGTGGATGACATTCTTCCTGGTGTATTGGAAATGAAATCTGTTGAGGATTTTGCAACAATTCCACAAACCCAACATAAATGTTGAAGTGTTGTGAGGACAGTTAACCAGGATGTGAGGAGAATTGCACCTGATTCTAGGCATAGGCGAAGAACAGAATGAGTTACTAGTAAATTTTTTCTAGTTAACATAACTGGAGTGGATTGAAGTGTGGACGGAAGTGCTAGGGAAGGAACAACAGAAGTCCCTACAACAACCACTTGCTGTTTTCCATTATCCATTTCAGAGTAGCTGATGGGATGAGGACTTTCTCCATGTCCAATGGTTCCTTTGAGTACGGCATAACCATAGTGAGGTGGTAGGGTAGCTACACAGAGACTCAAAACTGTTGCTTCACGACCTAAAAATAGTTCAATGATTGCTGACATGTGATTTTGTTCATTGATCATCATTATAAATTATAATTTATAATATATATGTATTATGTATGTATTACTATGTATAAATTACATTATAAAAATAAAGACATGTGAGTAAAGAAATCTACTAAATCTAAAAATCTAGTCTAGTTTTCTTACATTGTTGAAGTGGCACTTTCCCACTTAAAGTGGCCATATCCACAAGCCTGTCACAAATTGATTCAGTGATATTATCATCAATACTCGCTTCTAACAAGAGATTGAGTGCAGCTAAAAGTCCGGGCCAACTTGAGGAAAGTAATTGTTTCAAAATTTCAACGTCATCTGTTTGTCCTTTTTGAATCCCTTTATCAATTGCGACAAGACTTAGAACGAAATCCGAAAGGCACGCAAATGAGATGGCCACACCATAAGATTCACATGTAGCAAATAAAGGTGGTTCTTGCTTATCAGTTAATTCCATTAATTGGGGTTTAGGGGTGGATGGTTGATAAATTTGAACTAGAGGTACTAAGCTTCCTCTAAAATAGAAGCCCATGGGTGAAGAATCATTGTTGAGTGTAGATGTAGAGCCATTCATATTATTTGAGGATTGATTAGAATTTTGAGAAGCATTTGATGATAAGGAATTGGACGATGATAGTATTGAAGACATTGCACCAATAGGATTGGCATTAGCGTTGGCAAATACTGACTGTACATACGCACCAAGTGCATTCACCATATCTTTACAAATGTTTGTAGCGTGAGGTTTCAAGTCATACGACCTACAAAATTTTGATAAATGGGAGGGAGAAGTAATCAATTTGTGTAGAACTTCAAGGGCTAGACAACGCTGCCATGTTGGTTTGTCTGGATCCAAAAACCGAACAAGGAGTGATAGGAAAATTTCACATTCTGTTACTAGTAAAGCATAGTACTTATTTATCAAAATATCAACAATACGGAGAAGTCGAACAGAAATCGGATAAAATGGTTTATCCAATGAAATGTCTGGTGTTAATTGGGAATGTTGTAGAGTTGCTTTGAATTTTGCATTTGGTGAAAACAGTTTGATGACCATTGCACATACCCTCTCTTTAAGGATCAGACCAAATTGTTCATACTGTTGTTTTCCATGCACATGAAAGAGAAAATAAGAGAGGACCATTTTATTATGTTTTTCAGTGTGTAATACATACTATAATCTAGTATTCGTACATAATAGTACATATATTATTATTACATATACATATAGACTTTAACAAACCTTTTCAAATACAAATGGAAATCTAGCAAGTATCGTTTCTAATAGTTCAAGTCCAAATGACCTAGTCATTTCAGTCAATCCGAGTAGCCAAATTGGCTGTTCTCCATTCACCAAAAGTATTAAATCCTACATAGAAATACATATGCATATTTAAATTTTAAGCATGATTTATTATACATGGGAACATGTCGATATTTAAATTCCAGTCACCATTACTTCATTACGCATTACTATTTTAGGGAAGTAATTGAAGCTGAATTCAACAAACCTGAAAAAGTGAATACGCATCATCTGCTTCCACAGGAAGGTCTCTCCCTAAAAAAATACGAAAACATTTATTTGTCATATTTATTATTAGACATGTCGAAAAATTCAAGATGTCTAAAAGTTGAAAAAAGAAAATGAATTTAAAGGTAAACACGAGACTTCATTACCTGAAACAGGCTTATCTTTGTCAATTCTTTTCAGGAACACGAAAAAACAAGGATCAGAAAATACAACATGAAAAATTAGAACAAAAAACCATTTAACATCACGATTTAGGTACTTAAACATTGTTATAGACGTTATAATTTTCACTAAATCATCACATATATGTCAATGTAAACTCACCTCTCAAAGACTAAAGCTACAAGTTGTCGAACAGTTGCACCCGCAGCATGAGCAGTCGTTGAATCTTTGGAAAAATGCAATCTGAAACACAAAACTAGATTTTTTGCGAGTAAGTCCCCAGTTACAACGTCGTTGGTTGTTAAAAGGAGGGTGATTGTTTGAAGGATTTTTATTTCTTCTAAATTGTTTTCTAAAAGCATGACAATGGTATCGACAACACTTTTGGCACCCTTTGAATCCACATGTCCAGCTGTGATGAGTCTTTGGATCGAGTGTAGACATAGCTGGAAAAAAAATTCAGAAAAAATATTAATGCGACAGTTTGACATACATTTGCTGTACATATACTTTGATTTTTAATCATTTTATTAAAAAAAACTATGCATAGTTTTTGTTACTGGATTAAGTTAGCATTCCTGAATACACAAAAGTTGTATTACAACTTGTTAAAATATCCTAACTACATACATATATATATATAATATACACCTTAACAATTTTTGGATCTTTAGTCTCACAACCCTGAAGAACAGGTACCAAGGCCGTATTTGTAATGTAAGACATTGGATTTGTAGATGTCCGGGCATTACGAATTCGGGCAATTGCATCTTCACACGAATCTTTGACAAGTCCTGCAATCGAAAAACAAAGAAAAAAAGTAATTTTGATATTTTACTTTTAACTCCGCAAAGTATATGTATTTAAATTATATATCAATTAAATATGAATTATTCATGTGCAGTGCAAGTACTCAACTTGGGAAAATCGGACAACACTATAGGATAGTGTTACATGATTATACTAGTAATTATAATAATGGATTTGTATTTATTACCTTTTTTGATCTTTTTCGTCTCCAATGCTAATGTTTTTAAGTCATTTTGAAGTGCAAATATCAACTTGTCCGCTGCAGTACAAGCTGGGTCTATGCTAGACATTTTCACAATTTAGTACACAGGTCCTGGATTTTATATGCACTTAATTAAATGAACTGTACTTAATTAAAAAAAACATATTTTTTTTGGCAGAATGTCTATAAATACACAAATGCTTTTGTGTCAACTTTTATGCTGTGAACTCCAAAAAAAAAATTTCCGTCGCTCTCCAAAAGTTTCAATGATGACGCCAACACACTGTGTTGTCAAAGTTATGAATCTCATTGCGAGATTCTGTGCTCTATGTATACTGTCAGATTTTTAATAATTGAGCCTCCCAAGGACAGATTTAGGAATCCTTGCCCATTCCAAATACATTGAGTGGGAGGAGCTACGAAGGAGAGAGAAAGGCTCAATTATTTTTAATCCGACAGTACCTACTTTGTCGTTTAGGATTAAAATTGGATTTAATTTTGCAAAATAAAATCCCCAAATGTAATGGCATATACATACACGTTTACGTGTGTTTAGTTGGTACTCCTTACACACAGTCGGTTGTGTTGAATGTGTAAATAAATCAAAACCAGAACCAAATATATAGGTATACGCATATAATTTTGCACAAAACATATTATTATATAACAAAGTAAAATGACGTGTTTATTTCTTTTTTCTTAAAACTCACTGAATTCTCGTATGCTTATTTATTGACACAATGTTATGACTATATAGCAAGATCGATATGCGTGCGAATGATATAAAAATATATAGGAATACATATTATATTATATACTTATATATGCAAGTGTGTTTACGTTTTGATTTTGAGACGCACATCAGTATTTCTTTTGAGAGGGTTTTTCAGAATTAGATGGACCAGCCCGATCTTTCTGATCTAAATGATGAAATTTTCTTTGTTTTTTATGTTCGCCTCCCAGAATTCCATTTTGATTATTTAGAGCTGCTGCAATCTGATGTTTGACATCCTATAAAAAAATTCACTTATGCAATGATTTCTTCAAATTTTTCAGTACTTACTATATTAACAGTATGCCAATAGCATTGGTGGAAAATGTTACAATTTATTGTACTCACGTCATTGCCAAACATATCAGAGACGTCAAGAATGGATTTGTCATTTGAATTTATATAACTAGGATCTGCTTTGCCGTTGAGAAGATGCGTAACCATTTCATGTTTACCCAAAAGAGCAGCCGCCATGAGACAAGATTTGGTATCTGCTTTGGTTTTCCCATTGTCCATCAGTCCGGATTTTCCATTGATTTTGTCAGTTGCATTTGGATCTGCACCCCGAAGTAAAAGTAATTTGACAATTTCCGTCGAGTTTCCAACAACAACTTTGAAAAAAGAAACAAAGTCCATACAGTTATGACATATTTTTTAAACAAGTGGAAAATGTGGAGATTATTTTTTCGAGTGTCTGTAAAACTGTGTCAGCACATATACCCGCTCTCATGAGAGGACTCCAACCAGAATCATCCTTTTCATTAATTAGTTCTCGCCCAGTTCTATCCAAAATGTATAAAACGATTCTTAAATGTCCACCATTTATAGCATGATGAAGAGAATTACATCCGGTTCTATGGGGAAATCAAAATTTTACATGTTATGATTTGCGATTGAAAGTATGGGTACTTGAATATGTACATAGTAAGTATAAGTAGTGCTTACTATTAACGATAAGTTCTATGTATACTCACTTGTCTCGATTTTCCCAATCAGCTCCTGAACGATCCAACAGTTGTACAGTTGACAAGTGTCCATTAAAAGTAGCAAACATGAGAGCAGTTTTCTGTGTACTCAAAGATTTTGCATTAACTTGAGCTCCAGACTGAAGGAGAATGGATATTATGCTATTATTTCCATTTTGGGCAGAAATCATCAAAGGTGTCATTCCACAACGATCGTGGGATTCAAGCAACTTTTTTACATGTGCATTCCTACTTTTATAAAGAAGTTATTTAGATTGTTTGTGCGTACAAAATTATTCATAACTGTATACTAATACAATTATCTCACCTGGATGCACCAATAATGCGAAGAACCATTTCTTCTGCATTACAATGAATGGCTCGATGTAAATCTTCTGCATTTGGTGGAGACGCTGAATTTATTTTTATAGTAAAACGTTATTGAGTTACAGTATTTTAGGTCAAAAATGATACTGGGAAATACGAATTCAAAGGGTAATGCAAATGAGCTCACCATCAGTAGCAGCAACAATTGTTGAGCCCCACATTGAATCGCCTTGTTTACGTAAGCGAAAATTTATGTTCGCATCTGGATTTAGATCCTTGATTTCACATTTCATATTGAAGCCTCTAATGATGTTAAATAATTTTGTTTGTAAATATGCTATTATACATGTATAATAATAAACTAACGAGAGATATGTACTAAACAATAGAATGATTGAAAGGTTTATCCTCTTTTCTTATATCCAAACAGTTAAAATGAATGTTATTACTTGTAGACGGTTGTCCAGCGATCTGCATTAGCCAATTTCATTTGAACTTCATACCAGGGCTTAGTGTCTTCATCTTCATCTAATTCTAATGAAATTTTTTGATAATCTTCAACCTGTTCCAAAATTCTAGAATCATTAGAAGGTGTAGGACTAGTAATGAGAGGAGTATCCAGTGTGTTAGGATCCCAAGCTAAATGCACTTCAAAAATAAATTAACAAGAATAATTTTGCGTTGATTATAATGCAATATTTGCAATGTTATATAAAGTAACTGAAATGATTAATAATGACGACGGAGGAGAAAGTATATTTTCAAAGTTATGGCCAGCTATAGTAGTCAATAAACTTACCACTTCTACAAGTTCTTTTCTCAGCTCTAAGTCCATTATCGGACAGCCATGGTTTACCAACATTCAACATTCTTCCTTTGCTGATTCTGGAAACTGCATTAAACGAAAATTAAATGGTTTAAATAAAATGATGTAGTAATAGAATGATCAAAGTCATTCTGATACACTCGAGTGACTTTTAAAGTATCTATAGATGTAGCTGGACCAATTTTGAGTCTCTTACATTTTTATCTTTAAAAAGCTTATGGCGGAATAAGACAACAGTAGAGCAGGTTAGAATGATAATTCTAAGATAATGGCCATGGGTGCTAAATCCCAGGTACGCTACAAAACTACACACACTACTACGTTCGTATATTTACTCGCATATTCCATTCAAGATTCGAATGCATTCGTTCACAATTCACACATGTTGGCAATTGAGACGACTGCGACTGCACTATTATAGTATTACTGTTTGATCAATAATGATGAATAACCGTAATATATAAATAAGCGCAAACTTCAATAAAATACATTCCCTTGGCATTTGTTTATTTTATCAAAGTACTTTGAGCACAATATTGATTATTTTGCGTTATACGTTTTAACTTTTGACAGCATCAATGCCTATCTTTACCGTCTGTAAAGATTCCGCGAAGAACTAGAACAAATGTTTGATGGCTAAACACTTCTATAAATAGGCGTTATTTGGAATTTTACACGAGTCAGTATATAAAATAGAGTATATAGGTAATACCTATTAGGTATTTATTCATGTACATTTCGTTGACTTTTGCAATGGGTTTTCTAATTATTAATACATATTTATTTACTTAATAAATATGACTACTATATAGTTTAACACGTTTTGTAGTTTAAAAGGTTACTCAATAAATAATTAATAATTAGATATACTGGCCACTTTCTATAATTATTAAGTATTCCATTCTGAACACTGTTTCACATGTAATGTTAATATTTGCAATAGCTTAAAATTTATTTAGTTCATTACAAATCGTTGTATAAATATACGTCTGACACAGGTTTAAGTTAATAGAGTTCAAAGACAAAAATAAAATGCTTTAAAAAAGCCTCTCATATCACTATTATAAGATCAGACCAGAAAAATAACATTTCTTTGACTTTTGCGACACACTACAAAATTAGAAAATGACTAAGCACAAATAAGTCTAATATGGGTTGTAATTTGTATGATATTAAAGAAAATGACACTACACAATTACTTTGATGCTACGCTTCATTCATTTCTGATTGTTTATGTGTGTTGACTCTTTTATAACTAGTATTTCGCTTACTCTTAGATCCGCTTAGTGTAGTAGTAGAAGTAGCCGTAGTAAGATCTTCTTTAATAGTCTTTCGTGGTTTTCTGCCAAGAAGTTTTTTAGATTCTTCTTCTGTGGAGTCGTCAGTAGAACTAGGCACTATATCTTTACACATATCATCATTAGCTTCGGCTACTACTACTACTTCTTCTGCCACTTCTGAAGAGTTTTCATTTGTTTCAGTAGTAGTAGTAGCAGAAGAAGGTTTAGGATTTGAACTTGATTCTAGTAGTAGAACAGATGGAGGGATTGAGGTTCCTTTTAAACTCTCGTCAAAATGATCCTCTATGCTCTGATGTTTTTGAGGTGTTTGTTTTGCCGTCACTTTTTTCATAATTTTTTCAAAACCATATCGTATAGAACGAAGCACACCAGCAGATATAATACCCTGTGCTGTCTGAAGTATACTTGAACCCCAAACTACATCCATTATCGAATGTCTAATGTACGGTGATACATTTGGTATATGTGATAATTCCACCATTGCATCTTCTATATCCCAATTACGAGGATCTCGGTAGATTTGCCTTGCTAAAGATCTCTATGCGACATATAGGATTCAATAATAATCAATTTTCTATAAAATGTTACACAACAATAAAGAAAGGAAATGTACATTTGTAAAAACAACGAATTTATTATTATTAATGTTATTACTTGAATTGGAAAAGGAAGTCCCATTAATTGCTGCAGCCGACCATGGGAGTCAATATCTTGAGTGATAATACCAGTTTTGTCAATCTGTAAAAATGAATCATAAAATTGTATATTCTTATGTAAATTATGTAACAAATGAAAAATAAGACAGAATTATATATTCTTACAAATTAAAATGTAAACGTACCTTAACGTGTGGTTTCAGCTTTTCCAAGAGTGGATAGTAAATTGCATCAAAATGAGGGATTAGAGGTGTAACGATATTTCTCACTTTGTCCGGATGTTCCCCAAATTTCATTCGAAAATCACCCATGTATGAAAGTTCTGTAATGGTATAGTATAGATCCGTCTTTCTCATACAACGAGAATTTAATAATAAAGCTGCCCGTAATGCCGAGTCTCGATTTTTCAATAACGAACTCTGTAATTTCTTGGTTGAGGGTTCCACTAAATCCAATACAGGTTTATGTAGTCTTCCCGCAACATAAATGTGACTCCAATTTAATAAATCATCTTCTAATGCCACTGTACTCATCACTCCATATTTAACTAGCTGAATATGGGAGTAAAAACAAAACAAAAACCAACATTATAGAGTGGGTCGAAACTTTTTTGTCACTCGCAAAATGTACGATAATAAAAACGTGATAAATATAGTGAGTAACTATGAACTATTGAGCCACATATAGGTAACTTACAATATCATCTACTTTGACAAAGGGATTGTAATAAATTCCACACGCCATCCGTTCCTGCATATTTGATACAAATTTTGGGCCAAACAATCGAATACCGGAATAATGAGACCTGTTCATTTCTAGATTTTGTGTATGCCATTTGAGTGGATCATCGACAATGAAGATAAGGTCAACCATCTATTAAACCAGAAAAACGATCATGGTATTAATTAATAAAGTACTATTATTGTAACATTGTAGTAATCCCCAAAAAAGAAAACGTATAATAAAGTATATTCAATTTGTGAAAATTTTGCACTGTAAACTACAGTAAAACCCCATGTTCAAATAACAATTACACGGACCGGCAAAAACTATGGATTCATTTTTATTTCCTTACCTTCCCAGGTTTTTGATTCTTTTGGAGAAATACTCCGGATCCATACGCAAAACAATAGCTGCATTCTGGAGGAAAATTAGTCAAGATTTTGGTTAAAAATTTGGAAGAACTTTTCGAAGCCATGATATTTTGAACTGGATCCGGAACAAGGGGATCTTTGTAAATGAAATTCTTACCCTGTGCATTTCACTACTAAATACTATAATATATTATTGTACTATGCTTTTCCAAGTATAACGCCAATCTCAAATAAGGACAGCCGGGGTCAAATAATCTCCGATTTTTTTCAAACTCGCTCCAGTGGTAGATACATACATTTCATGCCTATACTATCAAGTATAGGTTT